>JARJDQ010004902.1:0-11565 GCA_030264215.1 Geostiba sp. GC000077 | reverse complement strand
CTGACTATCGCAGTATACAGCCAGTGGGTGACTCTCGGGGTGAGACCCCAAGTGCAGCCCACCGCCCTGCGACATTGCCAGAACACGGCACTCGCCCTGTTGCACTTTTGAGTCTGGTGGGCGTTCCATGTCAGCTTGGCATCTATGATGACGCCTAAAAACTTTGCTTGGTTAGATAGTTCAAGCTTGGTGTTAAAAAAGGAAGTACCATAAAATTCACTTTAAAAATCTGCGAATTAATTTGAAATTTTGACGATTTCCGTTATATTTTTCGCTCGTATCTGTGCAATCGATACTCGCTGCGTAAAATCCCACTTCCCACACTTGATACACAAACTACCATAAAGAAAGAGTTGGTGTCGCGCCCTCGCGCCCCGCACCTACGATGTGCGCGTGCAGAAATCTCCTGTGCCCGCGGAAAGACCGTGCGCGCTCTTGGCCATTCGGAAACTCTGCCACGTCGGCTGGCAGCGAGGGAAAACACCAAGGAAATTTATAACTTATAAGGTTCAGGGGAACGAACTGTTCCGATTTGTGCGGGTGTATTCATGGACAAAGTTAACAAGCAACTAGCTTTTATTTACAAAATCTTACTTTGAAACACTTCATCCTAGATCCTACTCTACTTACGAGGGCAGGTACTTCCCGCCAATTCCTCGCTCGCCCTCGGCTCCAGACATAAACACGAGATAACGGGCATGCGATACATCTGGTGCCCTCCAGACCTACTATTAGGATATTAGCAGGTTAGCTGGGGTGAGACAAACTAAGAATAACACAACTACTTCGTATCGTGGTTGGAAGGCAAGAGAGCGACTTTTTATTCAACGGTTCATACGCGTGACAAGTATCAATCGGTTCGGTGGTATTCGCAAGACATCGTTCGCGCATGTGCGTTGTCGACTAATATTTGAATGTCGATGTTCAACACCTACAACCCGACGCATGATTATCGCCGCTTACCTCGCCATCCTCACATGACATTCTTAGAAACAGAGACACTTATGATGTAGAGGGTGGACGGGCTCGCGACAATCAGCATGATCAGCACTTAGCCGGACTGTTGACGTGTTTACTGCCAGGCGACACTCGACGCACCACGACCACGCCGCACACATGGCCTTTGCGCCCAATCCTCGAGACGGTAGTGCTCATACCCGACCCACCCCGCCGTGCATACGCAGGTCTGGATTCCAAACACACTTTATTGCCAAACCCATGCAAGAGAGTGTGAGTTCACACGCCTCCACCGTCCCGTCTAGCCACATCTTATGATTACAATTTTCACTTTTTCCTTTGAGTTTTCGAAATGATAACATATGTTCAAGTGTGGCATTCTCTGAGTCACTTGCTCGTTCGCATTCTAGTAATATAGAGCAAAATAATAAGGGAAATAAAATCGGAAATTTTTCAAATTTGGTCACTTCCCGGGCTTTGAGGGGGTTGGCGTGGGGTGCATTTTAAAGAGCCCCTTTTTGGCTCAGAATCAGAATCAGAATCCGCCAAGAAATTTTAACATGCCCTTCCCAACTCATTCAGGGCTCATAAAGGACCCAAAAATTCACTTTAAAGTTTAGGCGAATTATTTTGATAATTTGGCGACATTCGACGGAAAATCCTTTACATTTTCGGAACGAAAAATATCAAACTTGATTTTATGCATTTTTAAAGAAATAAATAAAAATTATACAATAAATAACATTTGAAATAATTAATTTATTACAACGATCAAATACAAATCAGATGATAAGTTAATTACTTGTGTGGTAAAAATGGTAGCATTAAATTTTTATAAAAAATAAAAATAACTTTCTACAAACCAGACTATCACAAATTTAAAAAGGACAAATCATAAACCCACATGTTTTCTATTTGAAATAAGGAATGTTCTCAGCCGGTTGAATTATGTCTTAAACCAATTCAATAGATTTTATTTACAACTTCGATATAATTTTCAGGAATGTATTGCTTTAAACAGCTGTGTATTTGTTAATATTGGTAAACGGACCCAAATTCCCAAATATGCACAAAATCTAACAAGCGCAGTCGCAGTTGCAACGTTTCACGCGCTTTTGGCTCTTCGGTAACAAAGCATCCACGGATCGCACCGATCTCGGGTGAACAACTGAAAAAAAAAAAAGAAATGGAATGAAAAAGTGTGCATTTGGACCAAAGATTTAAATGCACTTAATAAAATAAATGCTACTTACAATGAGGACGTTGCTCCTCGGTAGCTTGAGCCTGTGGCTCCTGCTCGTCCTGTTCGTGCTGCATCATCGGCACGGGAATGTCGACGGGCAAGCCTCTGGCGTACGACTGCCTGCCGGTCATGCCTTGAGCACCCTGGCGTTGGTGTTGGACCACTCTAACCTCGGGATTCTCCGACTCCTCGGACATGTCCTGATGGGACACTGCCACGATGACATCGCGATTAGGAAGACGGTTGATTTGGGTGAGTACTTCCTCTGGAATAGGGATGCGGGCAACGCCCAGCCCACCGAGGCCGCGCTGCAATTCAATTCGGTGCAATGGCGTGGCATGTTCCTGCCTGAGTTCATTGTTCTGCACCTCCTCCTGCGCCTCCTGCTGCAGCTTCTGGGCGATGATTTGCTGGGCGATTTGGTGGAGTATTTGGTTTGGCGGTAACTGGCTTTGAGTCTGCTGCTGCATTTGCTGCTGCTGTGGCATCATCATGGGGTTGGGCATCGGTGGGCGCATGGCTTCCATCGGATGCATGGGCTGCGCCTGCATCGGCATGTGCGTGTGGAATTGCGCGGGTGGGATGGGAATCATCACCGGTTGGATCATGATGGTTTCTTCTTGATCCTGCTGTTCAGGTTGCGATCTAAAGTTCGAGACAGTTTGTTTGTAATCGATAAAATATGACAATTTGATGCACCAACCTCTGTGCCTGTTGCACGTTGCCGCTTTCACAGAAAATGGCAATGCGTTCGCCGGTGACGCGTTCGTAGCGCGGATCGGTAGTGAGATTCAAGCCGAAAGGCAAATTGACCGTCTTCGGCTGATGGTCGACCACCTCAACGGCGTGCTTCTTCTCCACCACGCAGTTCATCTTTGATCTTTGGTTGTTCATCATGGCGCCGGCCAGGTCATCAAAGTCGATCGACAGTGGTAACTTAATTTGTACTGGTTTGTCCTCCTCATCGGAATCATCGCTATCGCTGCTGTCGCTGCCATCCGAATCCAACGATTCTTCCTGAGTTTGCGAACTGGCTGCGTTCTTCTTCGGTGTCGCTTCCTTCATCTCGGCCGTATCCAATTGCTCTTTAGTTTCCTGCTGCTGAGCCTCATCCTAAAAAGAAATACGATATTAATGGCAATATAATCGAATGCACTTTATTGGCAGTCAGTTGCATCTGATCGGTTCGAGTCTCAATGACCCGCTTTTGAATACAAAGGAGTAGACGAGTAGACCTCTCGCTTTCACCGATGCCCTAGTCACAGAAAGACGCGCCGAACATGTTAACGAATGCACGATGTTGCTAGCAAAGGAATGGAGAGACGAGCAAGCTGCGTGAGCATCCTACCAAATTCGAACTTGCTATAAAATTATTAAGACTCGTATATTTCAACACGCCGCCATTTTGGCTTATTCAGGATAAATGTTGATCAAAGATCGAAAGATCAGAATCTGACAACATTAATAATACGCCATCTAAACCGTACCATGATTACGTTCACGGTTCTTGCAGCATACAAACCAGCTGAATGAGAGCGTCGAACTCAATACTTTATTAAGATTGAAAATTATGTGGTTGCGTAAACGCACGGTAGTTATAAATGCAGGTTACACACATTAAAACAAGTCCAAAACGTTCCACCGTTCCACGCTAAATTGCGCTGATCAAGGTCAGCATTGCATCGCGAGAGAAATTCTATTCTGATGCGTTCAACACACATCGCGTTTAATTTTAATTGTGCCTCTTTCTTGCAAACGCTTTGTGTGATTGTGTGCAATTCAAATTAATTTCTCACACCTATTAAACGCTTGCAAGAAATAAGTTATTAGAGTCATGGGAGAAGCACACTAATTGTTTCTTTTTCCAGCGACTATCCGCTATCAATTCTTCAATTCAGCATTCAACTGACAACTGTAGAAACGCAGAATAAAATTATGAGTATGTTTAAAAACGTTTATTTCTGGTTGCGTTTTGCATTTTACGTTCCTGCTGCTGCAAAGAAAAAAACAAGGTTGAATTCAACTCTCGTCATGTTTCTACCTTCTCCAAGGTTTTTCTATTCCATCTTGGACTGGAGTGCTCTCTAACAACCTTGCCTAAATGTTAAAGATCTTATTCTCGGTTGTATATGACTCATATGAATATCTATATGAAAATACAATGTAAACATGTTCGTTTAGAGTTTAGAGTTATAATAAAACTCTGTACATGCTTGAAATGTGGAATTGACGGAACTTTAAACATGCCGAGTTAGAAAGTTCGACTCATTGTCCAATTAATGCCGACTGTACCTGAACAAGAGCTTCTGGCTGCAGTGGCTGATAGCGGTCCATGGTTTCGGACAGCAGCTGCAGCTCCTGCTCTAAATGCCTGCAGGAAGCGTTGGCGGTGATGTAAGCCGACGCGAGAATGCATCCTCCAAGGATAAACGACACCAGCACCACGGTGACAGCGATGATTCTCGCCACTTGGACTGACGCAGCTTTAGGACGCTGGTAAGCCTGTAATAACAATAATGGCACACATAAATAAGGAATAACAATGTATTTTTTGCGTTATTACGCGAATTATCTCGGTTACCATGCACGTGTTTTTCGCCACATTCATGCAACTTTAATAAAATCAGCTAGGACTTTTACTGCTCTCGTGTGTAATTATTCCACAATTATTCCACGAAGCCGAAGCGTTTCTTTTTCTATTAAACTGGCGCATTGCTTCTGTGCATCATTGCGTGCGATTAGAAAACCAAATCAAATCGAATAAATATATTTATTTTGAGCATGACAGAGTGGGATAGATACAACGGAGCGCGGCAAATGTAACAGCAAATTATTAATGTAAAACCGGGCAAAACGAAACGATGCAGAGTCGAAAGCGTAGAGGCATAGTTCCGCTTCCTGATGATCGTGCGATTGCGAGCACCGAGCACTCGTGCCGATGACGTTTTGCATAAAAATAAACAATCAAATATTTAATTTTGCATTACTGGCCCACGTGTTATTGAATATTTTTTTAGTACATCCATTATAATCATGTGATGTTGATGATGTCGATTTTGGGCCTGACATCTGACATATATAGAATTCATCGAGTTTAAATGTTATGGGAAAGTTGCAATCGCACTCTCTATCAACAGAAAGTTCGTCGTTCTTCCTGTGATTTTTATTGATATTAGACATGAATGATACAATGACTGGAAATGACACGAACTTGCTGAAGATTGTCACGACACTTGTAAAAGTGGCATTATGCTTCAAACAAAGACATTTGTCTTGTAAGTCGAGAACTCGATTGAACGGAAGAGGAAAAATCTCACTTCAGCTTTCATTAAGAATCGATTTGTCAGTGTGTTGCAAATTGACGCACACACAGAGCGACAAAGCCATAAATTGCATTATTACACCCATTTACAACTTTTACCACTCTTAACTCTTATAATCCATCCAACAAAAGATGAGATGCGGTGCATACAGAAATACAACGTGAACAAATTGAGGAAAGTTGAACCGAACCGGTGATGACTTACGTAAGTTTTACATTTAACACCTATGCTCTTTTGAGACTTGTGCGGTGCTTCATGATGGTATTTGTAAAATGAGCACATACAAAGTGTTAAATGTATCTTTCTCCATCTCCATAATATTGGTTGAATGTCGTCCCAAAATGGCAAACGCTAAATTTCTCCTGAACTTGTTTCCAAGCGAATTGGTGCTAGATTATGTCCTCGATGTTAAGAAGATAGAAGTATAAGGTTATCAAGACAACCAGTATATTCTTGTGCTCTCTTCGCATTCACAGTCTTCTTGTGCTTATGCATGCATCGTGCAACCTCGTGCATCGAATAAGGAAGAGACAAACCAGAAAAGAACCCACTTACGAACACAAACCCATCATGCATTTAGTGAAAGTGCGAAATGTTAACGGCACATGCACGGCTGTCTGCCATGGCGACTTGTGCGACATAAAAAATGGCGGCGACAACATGGCCATGTCGTCTTCCTGCGTTGGCGTTGGCGTGGCGCGACACACTATGGCACTAAAGTCTAAAATGAAGATAATCGCTTTCCTAATTGTAATCCAACGACTTGTTCTGTTCAGCCCGCCACAATAACCGAACAATACACAATAATAGAACAATGCGACAATTGGAACCTTGCAGCATCGAGCGCCAGAATGCATTGGCACTTGGAGTTGGAGTTGGAGCAGATGGTCCGCTAATACACACCTCTTGCGCGAGCCAAGAAGCAACAATAAAAAACACAATAGCCGTGATGCTTACTTGCTTGCGCAACAGTATTGTCGTTGCGGTGCTTGTACTTTATTTATTTTTCCTTGGCACCAAGATGGTAGAAGCAACACACACTTCCCGAGTGCACACATTTTCATCTCATGCCTCTCATGCACGAGCGTATCTTCTTCGAATCAAAAGTTGAGAGCTAAGATTTTAATTTTCGTATTGTAGCTTGTGGCTGGCACTGGCACGATGATGATGATGATGATGGGAACGAGACAATCGTCATGTCTTAGCTCATGTCCTGAGTTCTGAGTGATTTTTATTATTTCCAACGCTTCCAACAGAAACCAGCAGAAACTCCACGGTGTTTTTAATTCTTTGTATTTTTCATCATTCAGCAATTAAATTTACGGTTCAGCAGCAATTACGAAGAGGAAGGATACACGTTAAAAGACAACGATTAGCACTTCATAAACTCACGGAACTTGAAATGCTATCTATTGGCAGCAAAAGAGCAAACAGCAAACACAACACAATTAGAAGAGAAACGATACACTTAGGTGTAAAAGTACAATTTATGGTTCTTTGGCGTTTTCACGCGAGCTGAACAAACCACAGATGAAACTGTTTGAATTGAGGAATAAAAGTGCATCCACCTCGAATCGACTGAAAATCGTTTTTAAGCGGAGTGGCGAATTAAAGCGTTGCAGGTTGGCAAATCGTCGATTTCCTTTCGTTACACCGACAGGCCGACACAGGCCGACAGCTAACCGATGCTTGATGATTATGCATTTTTCCTGTGAAATCGCTCGACAATCCATTATTATTACTACTTTTAAAACGAAACGGCTCGACTTAAATTAATACATAAATAAACACACGGTGTATCCCGCCGGTAGAAAGTTCTAGGCGCAAATAATTGAAAACATAATTTATAAATTCACAGCCACACAGCCGCAGGTAGCCAGGTGCCAGGTGTTCGTTTTTTGAATTCAAAATTATGGAAAAGTGTTGCAGAATTTTAGAATGCCTTCGAGCCTCTGATTCATGTCGGTTTATGTTCTAACTCTTCGAATCATTGAGTTTTCTCTTCATTCACGAAAGTCATAATTATATAATTATCTACGTATAATTATGATCATAAAAGTAACAAGGAAGACTAGCTGTAATTACATAAAAATTGGAATTCGAACGCATATACAAATATTGTATTTTTTCAGCACCGGTTTTACTGAGGTCGGAAAATATTAGAATAAAAATTAGTTTTATCTACCAATTCTTATCGCATGGCAAGTCACGTTACTCACTTAACAATAAAAACTTACCATGTCCTATGTTCTATGTTGCACAGCTAGGTTGCATGTTGCTTTATTTTACAGTTTATTAATGGCGGTAAACATTAGATAAGTTAATAATGCGCATGCCTAACTTAAGTATGTCGCATCAATTGCAATCTAAAAATATCTAGTTCCTTGTGTGTTCAGTATTCATGTATTCAATATTGAACCTGGTGCCGATGGTAGTGGTAGCAAATGATGATTTATTTAGTTTTTGCGATGCGCAGAATAGTTGGTACACAAGGCAATTTATTCGCCGCTTCGTACTTGGTACGATTTCGAAGGTTGTTCGTAAGTGTGTAATTTCGCGTATTTGCTTCGCAAGCACATTTAATTCGAAGTTGCATTTGATTTGTATGACACGTTGAAAACAAACAGGAACGACGGATGAAAGATGCTTGTTGGCTTGATGTTGCGAGTGATTCGAGTCATTATATTGCACATCACGATGTGGCAGGTACCAGCAGAGGCATTTAATTAATTATTAAAAACCCGTCGCACGTTTCATAACAAACACATACTCATCAATTGGTTTTTCTAGAAGACAAGAAAATCATGATTTTGCAGTGATTAAAAATTGCAATTGAATATTTGTGGTGTTTGGTTATTGGTGGTGATAATACTTGAAGCCCTCTTTTGAAAATTTTAACTTTAATTTTCTCAAAACCACTAAAAGTGGAGTTATGTAGTTCTTCCGAAAATTCACAGATATAGTATAAAACAATACAATCAAAATTTCATAATTTCTGCAATCATTCCTAAATTCGGTGTGGATCAGAACAATTAAAGTTGAAAACACCTCCTTTTCTAGCGCATGTCTGCAATCATAAGGAACCGCCAATTGAATTTGTAATATCTAACATTCACTCATTTACTAATGAAACGCTGATATAATCAACGTAATATCGAAGAGTCCAAAACCATAATATTGATGCTATTGCACAATGAGCTCGATTTTCGACTCGCAAGAAGTGCGTATAAATTGCATAATTGAATTTATTACATAAAATATCGTGTCGGATGCAAAAAATATGAATGTGGTGAATAAAAAGTATAAAAACAATGCCGACACCGCCAATCATGCGCCGCAGGTAAACCAAAACAAATCGAAATCCACCTGTGAAAGCTTTGTTGTTGTTTTTTTTTTATATAAATCACCAAAGTGGAAATTTTCTCTTTATGAATATTATTACTGTGCCGCAAGCCCACACAAGTCTTATTACTTTAAATATTATGTACTTGCCTACTAATTCACTTATAAATAACTATGTCGTTTTTGTAAAGCGTCATGCAACGTGGGACGTAACGCTTCATTTATAAACCTATCATTGGTCACATATACATTTTGATAGCTTATAGGTTGCAATGTTTGGCTTTGCAATCCTTGAATTAAGAACTACGGATACCGATGTGTTGCAAAAGATTTTTCTTGCGCAAATCGCTGGTGGCGTTTCCCAATTCATAAACAGACCGTCGTGTTTCATGCGTACATGCGCTGCAGACCAGATACTAAACGAATTAATGTTTGTTCGGTGCGTTTGGCGTTTGGAAATTGCGTGGTTCCGTTCGCATTGAGTTTGAGAGTTTGACACCATCGCGCCGCCATTTTGGAAGTCGACGTCGTTTTCTGCTAGCTCACTAGCTGAATATAGCAAATCTTGCAATACGACTTTAATCTGCGTTCAGATCAAAGCGCACAAAGAAAAAGTACGTACTGGAGTGCATAAATGTGTCATTGTCGCTAAAGTTATTAAATAAAACGCTTATTTCACTCTGTCGCGTACACGGTTGAATTTAAATAATTGCAATCGAGATTGCGAGCATTGCGACAAACACCACACAGAGCTGGATTAATACTTAGGTTGTATCATTCAAATCTGAGAATCTATGGCATGATTTACTTCATACTTCATTTGAAGCGTTCGTTCATGGCTGTTGAAACGGTTGAAACGTGGAGTGGACAGTCAACCATGAATTTTTTATTTGGTGGCCATGCCAGCCATGCCAGGTGACACACAATCCGTCCATCGTCCATCGTGCATCAGTGAAATCTGAAATCCAATGGTCATGCTTGGAGCTGCTGGCCATAAAGTCCATGACCTTGTGGAGCATTTAATTCAACACAGATTTATGTTTTGTCTTTAGCGACTCTAACTGCTTCTCTCTTCATACTGGTATACGCGTGCAACACTCTTGCAGCCTGTAGTAAGTACGTGTGTGCTGTGTGTCAATTAGAAATCGAAACAATGAAAAGTTGAGTCAAAGAGTGTCGGCGTAGCGGGCGTACGTTTGTGATTGTAAAAACTCGCAAGGCGCAAGATTATATTAACCGTGCCTCGAAACGTCGAAACGCCGCCGCGTGTAAACGTAAACGCTTTTAATATTCCTCAAGCCCAGGTCTGGCGTTCGACTAATGTTAACGAACTTTGCCATCCAACTTTCTATTTTGTGAGTTCTCCTCAAAACTAACGAGTAACGACCACAGGCTACCGAATGCTGCACAAAATGCTGTTGCGTTGCGCCCACGTTTCTTCATTTCAACTCTTGCAAGGCATGTTTTCCATGTTGAAAGCTACAATTCGACCCGAACTCCCGAAGAATAATTAATTGTAACATAACGTCCATGTCCATGATCCATGACCTTAACGGCTTGGGTACATCATGTGCACTTGCGCACCCAAACAAATCATTACTGTGGGTTGATTCACCGATAAATTAATTTACATTCATTGATTTATTTGCCCGATATTTGATTACTTCAATTGATTGTGATTGTTAAAGTCAATGATAAGTCATCCATATTTTAATTTCTTTCAGCGTTTGTAGTCTCTGTTTTGTTTGCTGTTTGCTTGGCGTTTGTATTTGCAGAATGATGAAGTCATCTCTCATATCTGCGGTTTGCATCCTGTTCGAGGCTTCGAAAGCTAATTTGTTTAATGCTGGGCACGTACTGGTTGCTCAACTGCCAAGCGCTCACACGACAAATATCCTTTTTTCGCCAGTCAACAATTAGAGCTACATCTACCTACATATCATCTTTCGCCGATGCTAAAAGCTTTTATGTCACTTTCGGGTCGCTGCAGATGCGTGGCTGTCGCCAAGTGTCTTCTGCGAGAGAGCGGAGAAGTGAAAACATGCGAAAAAATGTGTCAATATTCATACTCTGAATGTAAACAAGCCGCGTGTAGAACTTTTCTTTCTCATTGCGCGTCGCACTTATAAGTTGTTTTCATGCTGCCATAGTGCCATTATTACCGTGGTTAGCATTTTTGCTGCAGCAATTTCCATTCAAATTAAGCGCATCACAAACGAAGCGTTAATCAGTTTTCGTATTATTGGAGCATGTCCAACAGAGGAGCCTTCTTAAGCATTTCATTTTTTTTGCCTCCGCGGACATCAAACCGTTTAAAAGCTGCCTAGGTTCAGCATTAAAACAAACACGGAGCGTAGTTTAAATCTTCAAGCTTCCTTTTAATATACTTGCAGAGTACCGAGACAATTTGCTTGTTTGTAGGTAACCAATTATCTTGAAACGCTCAGTATTACACTGAACAGTGAAAAAACACATCTTAATGTGAGACATTAAAAATAAGGTAAAAACACTTCTATTGAAATTAAGCAGTTTTACGGTAATCTCGCGTCTTTTGTTTTTTCGGGTATTAGATTTGGTTTTACAACTTTCAGTTCATGCATCGTTTGAATGTGAAATCGTTTCGTGATCACTCTAAACTCTTGAAATCGATTTGAAACTCAAACTTTTCACTGGTAACACACATTTTATGATCGCAACGTG
>JARJDQ010004901.1:0-10245 GCA_030264215.1 Geostiba sp. GC000077 | reverse complement strand
TGCATAATAACAAAATTCTTTTTCGTTGCACAGCAGCTGTTGTAAAAGTCGAACACTTTTGCGAAGTCAGTTTTCTTTTAAATAGCATCTAACCAGAATTATTCTTTGTGTTTTTACTTTGACTTAAATTAATTTGAATTAATGCAATTCAAAGTTTTAAAGTGCTAATCATTCTGGTTAAACTGATTTTACAGAAGTGTTTGATTTTTACAACAGCTGCTGTCCAACGATAAAGAATTTTGTTATTATGCATATTTGTAACCTAAAAATTCCAAATTTGATGACCTCTTGAGGCTAAACGAAGACTTTTTTCAGGATTTTGCAGGTATTAAGATTAAAAGATTATCGTATTCTTTGACATAAATTACAAAGTTACCAGGCGTTTTTCCACCAATTTTAGTCCACCCTGTATAGTCACAACAGTGTAATAGTTATTGTAATTTTAATTTATTGCTCATTGCTGACACATTCACATGATTTAGTAGGTGTTGTAATGAAGTGCTGAAGAAAAAATCAAAGTGTGAGCCGCGAAAGTAAGCTATAAAAACTGTCAATATGGAACTAATGTGACAACGCGCACGCGCGTCGCGCGCCGGCAAAGAAAAACAATGATTTACGATTCAAAACGCTTTGTTCCCTTGCAAGCACGTTGCCAAAATATTCTGCTATACAACAAAAGATTTATGCTCTGCACTTTCAGCAGAATCCTTTCCAAAAAGCAATAGAAATAATGCAACACCGTTGTGCCTTTTTTTTTATCTCAACGTTGTAAATTCTAAATTCGTGGAATGTCGAAAATTCCATTTCTGTGGAATTGGTCCCAGGATCCCAACAGCAGGCAAATAGGCTTAACATTTCTATCTCAACTCTCAACTGAAGTCGTTTAAGTCACAGTGAAGCTGAACTGACCTGAATCGCTTTTTTCTCCTACAATATAAACGTCAGTCGGGAGTCGGCTGGTTCTTTGAAACTATTTAAATAGCACGGCTGTTAAATGATCTTTGTGCCCCCGTCACCAGCACCCCGACGGAGCCTGCCTCAAACCTATTCGAAGGTCATTAAGCCCTTAAAATTTATTGCTCTATTTACAATTGTACGAATACAAATTCGTACTGCGTTCTCCACAAAGCAAATACAGGAAACGAAGACACTCGATTGAAAAAGCCGCCTGTCCTGTCCAAGCAGTATAACAACTTAATCTTTTCGACAGATACAGAATCACGTTCTAATTATAATAAACATTATATTACCGTCGCGAGATGCTGAGCTGAAGGCTGGTAATGTGAACGTGTCGTCGTTTGCAATTTCACGATCAATAAACTAGCAACTTGCGTCGCATTGCACACGACGGTAGCAGCCGCCATTTTGTAGAGGACTACACTCCCAAACTAACAGTGACAAAGCTCCAGACACTGAAGGAACAATGAAAGTTTGTATTGTAAATATTTACCTTGCCGAGTTCTTTATCGAAGTCGCACTGTTTTTCCGCGACGTATCCGTTCGTCGGCGGGGTGAAGACCAACTGGAGGTTGGTGCCACTGTTGGTGAAGACGATCTCGATGAATCCCTCGCGGCATGCGTTCTGAAACCGCATTTGGCGCTCCTCCAACGAGCGATCTCGGTGGCCCGTGTAACGCACCTTCACCAATTCAAAAAATGGACAATAGTTATAACTAGCCGTGCTAACAAGATGCTTTCGGGCAATGTTCTGTCCGATCGTCCAAACGTTTGAAAGGTCATCCCTCTTACCTCGCTTTCTCTACTCAACTTCTTAAACAGATCATCACTCTCGAACTTCGCCTTCTGATTGGGCACAACCCTCGGGATTTTAAACAAAAACCTCGGTTTGGGCTGCTCGTACAACCCGTAGGAATCCAAGGGCAACATTCCGGCCAGCGCCGAGTTGTTGACGCCGTTCATAGCGTGGTGGTGCATCATCTTGATATCTTCTCGAAGTTCCACTTCGCACTCTTCGAACTTTAAGTTATGCAATCAACTTCACGTGTTAACAGTTGCTCGAATTGAAGCGAGAAGCGAACACTTGAAGGTCGACGTCCATGAACACTCCTCGGAGGCCGCAGCGATACTGAACCGTGGTCCGTCGAGGAGACGTGGAGTTGGCTTCAAACCCCCCCAACCTTGCGCACGCCCCACCAACGAGGGTGTGGCTGCTGTTGCTACTCAAAGGCGGTCCGTTCTACAACCAATGAATAACACCTAGCATTTTTCGAAAAGGGGACACGTTGCCTTGCAACTCAAAAAGGTCTCAAAAATGTAATCGATACTCAGTAGCACGTCAGCACAAGCACTTTGGGATTTAGAACTTTTTCATCGACTCTATTCTTTGACAGAGTCTAGGCGTTATTCGCGTGAACAGGAAGCGTTCGTAGGCACCGTTCAAATGTTTGATACCTTGATGGGATTTATCAGTGGGCGATCTTTGTGCATTTGTTAAGAGGAATAAGAGGCCATTGTGCTGAATTTGATACAATGTGTCGCGTTGACACATCTGTTCTCTGATATTATTCTCCAAACAGATTTTCGGCGGCATTTTTGATGTTCACTCCATATACTCCTAATCCTAAACTAGCAGACAATTGAAAGCTACAAACATGTATAAACAAGAATCAAGACTGTCATAAATAATGGACTCAAGAAGCTGTGACTTCTTTATTCAAACAATTCAATTAAAAGACACTATTAAATGTTCTTAAGTACTTAAACTGTAAAAGGATCATTGCTGTAAGTTTCCAAGAAAAACTTAAATTTTATGCTTCAAAAACATTTTGAGCCTTTATAATCCGTGGACTTGTTTGTCTCATAAAGTTGATGCCATAAAGTGCAGTTTAACAGTAAAGTTGTAAAAATCAAACTGTAAAATCGATTTTCAGGTATATAGTCACCATTTGGTGAAAATCGTTTCAGTCGCCATATTTGTTTGGCACCCGTTTCACCTCGACATTGTGTCGCATTCAAATGCAAATTGAATTTTGCGCCGCTTTTCATTTTATTATGACATCAAGCAGTTTATGACAGTTACGTACGCCTGGAACTTTCGCCAACAACAAAACCTGGTAGGGTAAGTTATTATGCACCCTAATCGTAATTCCCCCATCGTCGGCACAACAGAGGGGTGCTTTACAACCAATGAGCATACTGCATACAGTGTGTCTGTGTTTTCTGGCGCATAAATCTATTTAAGTTTTGGTAAACTTTTCATGTTAAATTTAGCAAACGCCGTGTGCAACGCCAACGATGCAAACACACAATAGCTGCCCATGTAATAATTCGCCTGCGATTGCGGAGTCAAGCCCTTGAAGACGCGCTGAATGTCGGTGTAATAGTACGCGACGAAGAACAAATAGCCAGCGAGCATGGCGTACATATTGTTCTGGTTGAAGCCGGCGTAGTAAATCTGCCCCCAGCAGTTGGCAGGAATGGTGAAGATGAAGAGAACGTGCGTGCGGCGAGCGTTGCCGATGTACAGCGCCGGGATGATGTTCAGCATACCGCCCACGAAGGGTAAGTAATTCAATTCGGGGGCGAAGATTTGATACGCAAAGAAGAGGTCCGTCGTGAGGAACGATGTGCTCAGTAGATAAACGCAAAACTGTAAGATTGCGAACTCCACAGAAGGTAGCTTCGTTTTGGTGTCTTCATCTCCTGTGATGCAAATTGGTTGTCTGGAATCCACTTGCAAGCGATGGCTGCTCAAATGATGCTGTTGACTTGGACTGAACTGACGGTACTGAACGTATGTCTGACTACCTCCTCTTGTTGCCGTTGCCGTCGCATTTTTGCGAGGATTTGAATTGTTCGTCGTTCGGTTTTGAGTTGAATTCAGTCTTTCGATTTCAAGATAATCGCTGTCTTCGTAAACTTCCAGGACGTCCACCGGCGTTGATTTATATTCTGAAACTATTAACATATGTGGTTTGAATCCGATGTCTGTTTGAGACTTCGTGAGCGTGGTTGTACAGGTTTGCAAGCCGTAGAGAATGATGAAAATCATTCCGAGGTAGGAGAAGGTGAATTTGCCCTGGAACAACATCCAGCTGAGGTGAAGAAACGAACCCAGTGATGACAGCACCAACCAAACGTAAGAGAATGAATTTCGATCCATTTTGTTTATCATCCACGAAAACACGAAGACGGAAGAGTGAATTGGAAAGCAAAGTATTTTGATGAAAATAATTTAGTTGAGTTTAAAATGGCTAGAATTTAGACGATCTTCCAAAGCTTTTTGAGTGACATTGTACTAAAAATTTGAAACTTCTAATTTAAACGCCAAAAACGCCCCAAACTGCCCCAAACCATACGCCAAACTTATTTATTATAGGCAACCCAATATGCAGCAAAATAACCCAGTGATGACAATAGCAACCAAATATACGAAAAAGAACTTCAATCCATTCTTTATCTTCCACAAAGACACGAAGAGTGAATTGGAAAGAAAAGTATGGATGAAAGTAGTTTAGTTGAGCTAGTGACATCCTACTAAAAATTTGAAACTTCTAATTTAAACGCCAAGCTTATTTATTATAGGCAACCCAATATACAGCTTTATAATTTTCGGATTTCTCCACTTTTCCTGTTCTTATTCTGAGCTATGGGAACGATGCGAGGTGCGAGGGACTAGTAACTCCGAATTGGATAGGACCTAATGATGTACTGAATCCGATGGTAATGCCGTAGATATTACTTCCACCCACGCTTAAACAACAGAGCAACACACAACAGAATATTACTGAGTATGCAAATGCAATTTCGTTGGAAATGATGTTATTTTTTATTGGTGTACAAATATTGAAGTTATTTATGTTATTTTATGATTGTCGTTGAAGAGTTCTAGGCTTAGTCGAATCATTTACCATGCGTGCCATGCCAACACGATGTAGAGAGCTAGCATGTAATTGAAGGCGTCTTCTTTGGTGATGTTATCGTTATCATGCTCGATTTTGATAACGCCATGGGTCATAGCAAATACAGCAGCAGCGCCCAAGCCGTACCAATTGTTTTCCATAATCGTTACGTATACGGCGCTGAGCGTATTACCCAGCATGAGGGCAGAAGAAGCGTCTTCATAGTCTTTTTCGGCCAGATACAATCCGAAGGGGATGAGCGCCACCACCGGATGTATATAGGCATACTCTGGTCTTGCTCCATATCGCAGCCATAAATGACACGCGAAGAATGGAAATGCAAAGAACCACGTCACTTGGTCGACGAATTCGTAGATTTTCTTCACGTTATCGTTGTCTTCTTCCGTTACTATATTCAAGGTCAAGGTCAGAGGGGTTTGTATAAAATTGCACATGTATCAATATAAAATCTAAAGTGACGTAATTGTAGGTTAGAGTCGAGGGAGATAAACAAATGTTGGGACAGAAGAGAATGTAGAAAGCAAACAAAGTGTGATGTAACATTAGGATTACTAGAAAAATTTCAGATCGTTCTAGATGGTAAGTCAAAGATTGTTTTTCTCCCACGACTCTAACCTCAATGTCACGTGATCAGAGTGATCTATCTATTCCTATATTCCATGTGGTGGTCAATTTTTAAAGCACATCTGAGAGCAATAAAACGCCGAAAAACAGAAATGAGGTTAAATTGTTGTTTTCGTTTCTATGGTTTCGTAGTTTCATGATTATTTCAATGACTTATAGCCCCCTTTCTTGGTGTTCAACTGCTGTCAGAGACGCTCCACTTGCGCCTCTAGCGGCAATGCAAATCGCGAATATAATGATTTTGACTTTTGACTTACTTGCGTTAATTATGCCGAATATTGATCGCACCGTGAGAATACTAATCGACACATGCGCAGGAGCGACTGAATCGACATGGAAGCCTGATGTGGCTACGGCGATGCCGCCGTAGATAGCATGAGAGATAAATGACGACCAGATGACCATCTTGCTGATTTAGATGCTGGATGAAAACAAGCAATGAAATTATTACGTAGTGAAACAATGAGCTGGAATTTTGAGACGAGACCACGAGAATATGTGCGTGACTTATGAACGGTGAATTTTTACTGTAATGATTTGACAACTGTCGGCACGAATCAAAAACAAAAAACACCATCTTGGATCCATTCACCGGTGAATATGACGCTTATTTTTAATTTATTTGAGTTATTTGACATTTTGAAAAACTCGGCGATACGCATATTCTCAGTGATTTCTTTCTTTCGGCGAATAATTCGTATTACTATATGCAAAGCTTGAAAATGGGTAAATTACTTAATAATCTGTCGTTCCTGATCATCATCATCGGCGCCATCTTGTGTATGTCGATCCTCGCCGGAGGTGGCGGAGTGTTTTTGCAGTTGACTCTTGTATGTGTTATTATGAACGCTGGCCTGGGCTTGTACATGAATATAATGGACGTATCTTCCACCTTTGTCAGCATTCAAAGGTACTGTACATTATTAACACCAGCGCTGTTCACCACCGCGCTATGGATGGATAGCGAAGTCCTGTCGGACAATTTGAATCTTCTCCCGTTGGTCCTCACCGTGTTGGTAGTCGCGACACAGATCTTTGGCTATGGCGGCGAGGCTGGTACTCAACAGAAAGTCCTAAACATAATCATGTATTTGCACTGTGCTGCTCAGCTGTACGCAGCTTTCGCGAAAGGCGAGTCATGTCTAGCACTACAGGCCCTTGTACTGCTAGGAGCGTGGGTGTCATATTACGGCGGTCAGACTGTCGCGGGTATCGTGCCATTCGCCCAGTACAACTATATAACTGGAGCGTTCATGATACTCGTCAGCCAATGCTCTGGATAATGTACGGAGACATCGAACCCGCTCGAAACCAAGACGGCTGTGTCCCAGTGGTGAAGTACGAAAACAAAATGGCGGCTGGCGTTGCGTGACGACACGTTTGTTATTAGTCATAATAGTCATAATTTTTTTTCGGCCCAACGCGCATCGCTCTGCGTCCATTCAAATTTTCCGTAAAAATCCTCGTGCAAATAAACCCACCACTAGTGTGCAAATCCGAAGAGGGACGTCATCATGTCTTGTTGCAACATTCTCGGGCCAACGTCGCACGCGGCGCTGCTCGCCGGCATACTCTATGGTTTGCAGAAGGAAATACAGGACGGCGGCGACCAGAAGGTGACGCTGCTGGAAGGCTCCATTGGCGTCATTCTGCTGCTCTTCGTGATGTCCTTCTACCAGTCGTACGTGAAGACCGAATGCGATCTCATGCAGTCGGACGTGGCGGTGGTACTGCGCGCCTCGAGCAGCGCCCTCTTTACCACCGACCTCTTCGTGAAGAACGAGGTGTTCGGTGACAATTGGGACTACCTGCCGGCGGTGATTGTCGCCGCGCTGAGCTTGATCTACCTCATGCAGGGTAACAGCGATTGCGACCGAAGCTTCATGCAGCTGTATATGATAATGAACATCATTGGGCAACTCTATGTGGCAGCGAAGGCGGGCAATCCGTATACCGGCGTTGCCGCTTTTTCACTGCTCATGGCGTATAGCCTCTGCACCGATGGCGATGGCTTCCTGGATGTCAGCCCCGTGGTATGGTACAACTTTCTCGCTGGCGCCTACTGCCTCACCGCGCGTGGAGAGCCCATTGAGTTGAAGAAGTAGCAAAGTGCAAACGCAAACACATGAACACAGGCTATCCAGCCTAAAGTGGTCCCGACTTCTTCCTCTGGCTCACACTCTGGCTGTACCCCTCGACGCTAGACTAGAGATTCGTGGCTTTAGTGACGCGATACGGACTGATTCGTGGGCGAACTACGACGAGGGACTCTAGGAAGTAAAGAAATTGAGGAGGAATTTAGTTTATTTTTTTGAGCACTTGCCGCTTTTCGCTTTTGATTCAAACTGAATCGCTTGCCTAAACAAACACTCTTTAATGTATACTTGTTTATTTGCACATTAAATGCGGCTCTTTAATAAAAGAACATCCAATGGACATATAGATATCGTGTTCGATTTTATTTTAGGCTGCGACTACTGACCCGATGATCGGGCGACTTACTGGCCTGCTTGAAGACCCGACGGTTCATATTATAGGCAACTAAACATACACCAATTCTATTCCAACGTATTTTTGAGCCTTGAGTACGAGCAATTAGCAATTTGTTTTCAGAGTATGGGAGTGGAAGTAAGACAGTATGAGAGTGGAGTGCCTTTCTTAGTGGGGCAACTTGAATTTTCTCATCGGATTCATGTTGCTAAATTTAATCCGCCTTGTCTGCTTTTGAGCGGTTGGAAATTTGGTCACAGTTAGGGTGGAAGATGTGGTCGGTACGGATTCTGCGCACAATCCCGGCACAAGCCGTCTTAAGAGCTTTTAAATACAGGCATTCCCGTTCGCCTGCAACTAGCACCTTGTGTGAAAATTGGTTCACAAAATGGCGTGTTTTGCGTGTGAGCGAAAACCATTTTCTTCAAGACTTTATAATCTTCACACTCCTAAAGTGGCGAATTTGAGCGTAGGGGCGCTGAACGTGAGATAAACTGTACTTCCGGAACATGTGCCCATGTGCCGTACAACCACCTCCGCGGCCTGTGGCGGCGGTGTGGCAATACTTGGAAATTTAAACTGTTTCGCCCTCTAGCGGGCAAAAGGTGCGTCGGAGCGGAATGCAAAAAACGCCACTTGTCATATTTAGAGCGCCCATTTCGATGCGCGCGGCAGTTCATCAATGACGTCAATCCAGTATTAAATGACCACCCTGTAGGTACTTGTGCTTAAGAAACACAGTGTTACATATCCGTTTACAGCATCCGGTCAATTTATATTGGAAGCACTATTGGAAGTTTGCTTCAAATTCCAAAAGCATGGCACAAAATGCAACTGCACTTCAATCATTTATGATCACACTGTATAGCGAGTAAAACATTGCATGATTTCATATTTGGTGACTAGCTACCATTCGCACCCATTCGTAGTCATGGTATCGCTCCATACAGCTAGTAAAACATATTTGGCACAAAGTGTGAAATTGACAAGTATAGAAACCTTTGTCATTTTTCGTCCAAACGCACGTCGCTCTGCGGCTAATCAAATTTTCAGTAAAATTATTCGTGCAATTAAAGCACACCCGATACTGTATAGAAGAATTTTATGGAGACGCCATCATGTCTGACGATTCAAATTGTTGCAACCTAATCGAGACGACGTCTACGGCAGTGCTATTTGCCGGCATCATCTATGGCTTGCGAAAAGAGATGCAAGAAAAAGATGACAAACAAACGATAACGATCCTGGGCGCATCCATCACCCTAATTCTGCTGCTCTTCACGATGTCCTTCTACCAGTCGTATGTGAAGACTGATTGCGACATCATGCTTTCGGACATGGCTGTAGCGATGCGCGCCATGAGCAGTGCGCTCTTCACCACCGACATCTTCGTCAAGAACGAGATCCTTGGCAACAAATGGGACTACATGCCGGCGGTGATTGGCGGCATACTGTGCGTCGTCTACCTCGCCCAGGACTGCGAGTGCGACAAATGCTACATGCAATTGTATATGATTATGAACATGGTGGCGCAAGTTTTCGTGGCAGCAAAAACATCCAACCAGTATCTCGCCATCGCAGGGTCTTCGTTGTTTCTAGCGTACAGCCTCTGCCACGATGGCGAAGGCTTCCTGGAAGTGAGTCCCGTGGTATGGTACAACTTTCTCGCCGGCGCCTACACCTTCACTTGCAGAGGAGAGCCCATTGAGTTGAAGTAATTCTTCGCCACAGACGCGCGACATAGGCAACCCAATCTACAGTAGTTGCGACTTCTTCCACTGGCAATATGCATCTCGAGAGCAAACAACATATTTATGGCAAGACTTGCAGGTGGCTTACTTACGGGGAATTCGAAGAAGTAAAGAAAATAAGAAACTGCTCGAAGGAAGTTTAGTTTTTTCTTGTATTCCTCTCAAGAAATTTTAATCTCTATAATTAATCATTACCTGATTTGTAGACCGTCAGGTCTCGGAGATGATCTCTAAGAATAAACGAAGTTACGGGTACATAAGATACGATTTTAGTCCTTGCTTTGCTTGCTTTGTCTTTTATTGTTCGTAACGTATCGTTTACAAACAGTCGCCTGAAAAAGTGTTCGCTCGTAGACCTACACTACCTACAGCCTACAGCTTAGTTGTCGTCTTTAAAAATGGGTACCATGATTTAATTTGATGATCCTTGGCGATGTCATAGGTGTTGTGGTCCTTCACCCTTGTTGAAGCGGTAAAGACCCGAAATTGTCGTTGTG
>JARJDQ010004894.1:0-15591 GCA_030264215.1 Geostiba sp. GC000077 | reverse complement strand
TCTAGACTTTGCAAGATTCCTAACGAAAGAATCTGTGGTTTGGGGGCAACACAAATCAAAATTAAAATCAACTTGCATCACAGAGTTAAAGATCTGCCAGTGCCTCGCCTCGATTGAATAGAAATTCTTCGGTCAGCTTTTGCAAATTGTGAAATTGCAAATTTGCAGAACTGCGAAGCGTTTGCCCCTTCGCATCGCTTTGAATAAATATGCCGGGATCAAAAAGGGGCGCTGCGCACAGAGAGGAGAAGTCGAAGATTCTTGTCGTAGTCGTCAACTTTACTTCCACTTCCACTTCCAGCTACAATCGGTTCGTCGACGGCCAATTTCTCTTCGTTACACTTCGTCTCTGTGTGTTGTTGCGTTTGCGCTGAGCTCTCTTTTTGGGGGGCGGCGGCGAGCGGACGGACGTTCGGTGCGTTACGTGAATTTCATCCAGAATTCCTTCAGATCAATCTAGCGCCCGCTGGTTGCATCCACCCTTGAAGTCTTTTGAGCAGCGAGCGAATCTTTGGCCTCGAGAAAACGAACATCGCGCGCGCAGCGGAAATTCTTCCTCAAGTCCCGTTGCGCTGCGGACGTTTATTACAACGCCAAACACATAACTTTGCACAACTTCAGAGATACTTTCTTCGCGAGATTCCACCAATACCACCACCACCATCACCAAGGCCGCAGCGCAAGTTGAAGTGTTATAACGAGCTGATTGATCAAGCTGTAAAATTGTACACTTTGCAGCAATATTTCTCCCTAGCCACTCACCCCCCAGTTGAGTTAATAAAACGGCTGTAAACTGCAGTTGAATAATTAGATCAACATTGGTGACTGGTGCTTGGTATGAAAAAGGGGTGCATTGGATGGTAATGGTAACTTTCCAGATGGGAGGCGTGCAGAGGCCGTTAAGATCGTTTAAGTCTCGCTCGACGGCTTGTCAAAGAAATTGAATTATTTAATAATTGGTTGGTCCTTTTTGCCAGCGCCTTTTTCAGCGCGCCGACAGCCCTTCGTCCTGTTCGCTTCCTTCGACCGTGCTTCCGACCATTTTAACCTTCCCCCGGTTTTGTTTTTTTGCGCTTACGCTCAGGCTCGTGAGTCTCAGTCCTTGGCGCGCTGTGCTGTGTGATCAAGAGTTCAAGACCTCAAGAACATGAACCCTAGTTTTAGTCGTAATTCAATCGACGCAAAATCCTGTTTATTTAGTGACAAGTAAAGAAAGAAAAAAAAAAGGTGCTGAAGTAGACGTGGAAATCGTATCGATTTTATGCTAAAATTCCGTAATACATTAACGACTAAAAAGTCCGAAGTGCAAAGTCTAAGAGTGTAAGGTCTAAAGTCTAATGAAATCAGCTCGAGTTGAAAGTCATTGCATAAATTATGATTCCCGTTTTTAATTAAAATACACAAAACACGCGCGCAGCGCACACACTCACAAAATATCTGATGTGCGAATTGCCATGCGAAGACGCAGAAAAGGAGAATTAATTAATCAACGAATAAATTAATCAGCAACTGTGTGCAGTGTGCTTATTCAATTTTTATAATTTCATTAATTAACGCACCATCCATGAACCCATCGCAACGTGCAAAAGAAAGAAATGTAAATTCGCTGCGAATTACGATCAATTAGTCGCAATGCAATTAGATCACTAGTGAATATAGGACTAGGACTAGGACTAGAAGGAGCAAGAAACAGGAGAATCTTCCGAATTCGATTCACTGCGATTCGGTTTTGAGACAATTGGAATTTCCGACTCTCGACAAGTTGGCTAATTGATATATCAACTAGATCGGGGATGGAGGGGGAGCGGAAATCAATTCAATGGATTCATTGAAGGCGCATTCCGCGCACGAGATACTGTGTTCCAGAGTCGTAGAGTGTGCGCAGCCCGTTTGATGCTTCTTGATTCCTCTTGGCGATATCCACGTACACTTCCGATTCCACTTGGCCTCCCACGAATGCTATCGCCAGCTCCATGGCGGAGGCGCGCGCTCCGCTGCTGAATCGTCAATGTATAGTTTGCACACTTCGCAGCGATAATGTCTCTTGGAATGAGAGGGCACTTGTGTTTGGAGGCTGTAGAGCGTGTAGAACTGTATACCTGTAGATTACACTGTTAGCACATGCACTTGCAATCACCATTTTGATTCCAATTCCAAATTTGAAATATTTAGTAGACCCTTTGCCCTCCCAGGCTGTAATTATTCAACAATATTTGAACTATAGCCGCAATTAGTATCCATTAATTAACTGTATAGCAAGCAATCAATCGCAACCGCTGCTAGTCATAGTCTATTGCATAATGTAACAATTACAAGAACGGAAGTTTAATGAACTTTCAAATATTGAAGAAGCTTCATACTTAATACATATTACATATAATAGATTTGTTGTTTGTTGGACTCTTACAGTCGGTAAGAAAAAAATGTTTTGAGCAAAGGAATTTTTAATCTTGAGTTAATCATTTGATTGGATTGGAGTCGCCTGAATAGACTCCAATAGTGGTGAGAGTGAAGATGAGTCTGAGGTAGCCTACTTTTAACTTGATCAACCTTGTGTCAGAAGCAAAGGATTCTGGACATAAATTGTAGTACAGGAAAAATAGGTTTTGAGGTGGATCCAATTTTTAAAAAATACGAGGTTTGCATTTTTTTAGTTCGTTGATAATCTGAGCTTGGTGCAAAATGCGTTTTTTCTTGCACAAAGTTTCAAATGGAGATACACATTCGTCTTCCGGCGCCTCCACCAACATTTTTATTTTACGCTCGTGCTTTTGGTGATACATTTGTCGATTACATAATAAATTTGGTAACATTTTATATATGCAATAGCATCGTTGGAAAGGGCATGAAATTTGCAAACTTATCACGATTAAAATTTTATTTCACAACTATATAAGTTTATGAATTATTGCTCATTGGAAATTGGCAATTATTTTTTCAAAATACATTTTTGTTTCTCTTGCCAATAAACGGTATTTATTTGATTGTTGTTGCATCTTACATGCACTGTGAAATATATCAAATTAAAGAAAATTTCAAGCTCTTCAAAATGACGCTAATTTCATAATTGTGGTTGTTCTCATTATTGAGTTATTGGGTGTTTAGTAAAAAAATCACGTTGTTGAGAAAACAGAACAAAATGAAGCGATAACTCGAAAGCTAAGGTCAAACGCACTTTTAGTAGGTACAATCCCTATCTTTGTTGTGGAAATTAGTTTGAATTCAATAAAAGATCAAATTTTACAACATATATAATAATAATAAGGGACAAGTAATCCAACCATACAAGTTTAATGACCTCATAGCCATTGTAGAAGCTATTTAAATTTTCACCAAACGATAAATTCGTATTGTTTGGGGCTATAGGATATGAAAACAGTGATGATTCAATCGTGGTTGTTATTTATACGTTGCTTACAATGTAAATACACCATGTATAAACAATACGGAGCAATCATCCGCCTTTATCTTGCATTTTCCCTTGTCGACACGACACGCTTGCGCTTGCTTCTTTTCCACGGCAATATCTTTGTTCGCTATAATATCGATAAGCTCCGGTCCCAAAGCACGGGCAACGGCGGCGGCGGTGGCGGCGGCGGCGGCTTGTTTAAAAACAAGCAGCGCACCACGGACGAAACGCTTTTCCGTTCGACAGGGTTCGGGCGCCCAACCTCCGCGAGCATCTCGTTACGTCACCGACGTGCACCGCCCCCCTCGTTCGACCTCTACACTCTAGCCGCACTCGCATACACTCGTTTGTTGCTTTTCCACCCCCCGCCTCCTCCACCCCCAGAGCTCCCACAGCAGCCTCGTCCGTGTGCGGCGTGTAATTTAATTTTCAACAAGGCTTTATGTTTTAATCAATGCGAAATGGGATCCGGACGGAGGACGGAGGTCCTGACTGGTCCCGCGCGTGTGTGTGTGTGTCAAAACCTCTTTTTCCCACAGGCACCAAAAAACACATGGCGTTATTAAAAGCATTCGCAATTTATTCATACCAACTTTAATGCTACATCCCTTTCACGATTCTCCAGATGTCTGCAAGGGCATTTCAACCGAAAATCCAGAAATCCTTAGTGCCTCCTCTGGCTGGGTAATTGTAGTATTTTCATTTTGATCTTCTTGTGTCGCTCTGTACTGTGCTGTGCAGTGGTCTTGTATGTAGATAAGTACGGAGCTTGGGAGCTTGTAGCAGGAAAAAGAAATTGCGTTCCAGACATAAGGTCATGTTTTCTGACTATGCTCTCCCATTTTCCCGGCGCGGCGGCGGAGGCGGCGGCATGAATGTACCTACACAATCGTAGCAACACCTAGGTGGATGCTGGAATGTGGAACGAAACAAAACGAGTGAATTTAGGAACTTGCAGAATGCTTTCTGCATTCTGAAATGTGTTTTTAAAAATGGGTATCTTTGGGGTTTCAGAAATACTCAACAAATCAAGACTTCATATTCTACGTTTTTGGGATTTTAACATTTCCAAAGTATATTATGATAATGCACCAAGAAACCAAGAAACCAAAATGTAATGTAGGAAGACCTTACGAAAAGACCTCTTTTTCCTCTGAAAGGTATAAAGACTGGGATGGCAGATTGAAAGCGGTTAAATCAACCAGCAGACGCCTCCAGCAGAGCACAAGTAAAACGGAAGCGGAAATCAATTTGGTTTGTATAATTTAGTCACAATTGACTGGTCCTGCACTGAGAGCACTGAGCACACCGCACCGCAGCGTTGATATAGAGCTTGGTCCCCGGAGGCTAACGCACAACGGTGTGGTCGCTAGGTATCCAAAATTTAGCCCCCTCAATGAACACTATACCCACAAGGGCCTCTGTGCGCTAGTGGTCACTCTGGCGCTGCAGGAAGTTTTCCGCCGTAATACAGCTTTAATGCCGTATATTACCCCACCTCAGTCAAGACACAACCACTGACTGCCGGCGGGGCTTCCCAACCAGTAACCATCAAGGGAGCACCGAAGACCGAAATATATTAATTTACTCCAATATCCTGTCCATATTTACACCCTCGCCGCTGTCATAATCATAGCATCTGTTAATCAGCGAACGGCCAGGGAGCGCAAACTCGCTGGGAAGAACAAGTCGGTGGGATCATAAAAAATCACAGAGCGACGTATATTGCCGGCAAGTGTCTGCCAGGTAAATCTCGAGATCTCGAGGATCCGGAGGATCACGAGCGCACAGCGCTGCGGAGGAAAGGCAAAGCGGCTTTATTCCCGCGCCAGTCGTTCTTCTTCTTCACTCCCCCCACCTCCACCTCTGGTGCGCCGCAGTTCTTCGGTTTTTTTTTTTCTGCTTTTTTCCTCCATCCTCCTTGCCTTTAAACAAGCTGTCCTTGACGTTTCGTTGCTAACGCCTTGCACCGATGCGAAGGGGATATAAATCCAGACCGCGCACGACACACGCCAAGCAGGCATCGGCAGCAGTAAAATCGCTGCCTGTTTTCCATTTTCCGCCTTTTCCGCCAAATATCCAAATGCACACATCGATGGCGCAAAATAAAAGTTTCACCCTGCGATGAAACATTTTATTTGAACCGGAATGTTTTAATCGTTGTGAAAGTATTTTCTATGTCTCGGAAAAAACGCCGGAAACCATTTTGTTTTATGCTAATCGACGTCACTTGTGCCACCACGCTACCATGCCCGAATAACGGATGCTGTTTATTTACTGCGTCGTCGGCAAGAAGTGATAACGTTACACTTAACAGTTCTTGCAGTATTTTCGGCTGTGTCTTCTCGTCTTGATGGTGTGGAGCGGATGCTGCGACTGGAACTGGAACACTGGAAGATTTATCAGTACGCTTCAGTTTCTCACTTGTTCAATGTTTGCTTATCGTTCATCGTGCGTTAAGTAATGAAGAGAGAAAAGACCCATTAAATATGCATCCGTTGCAGTATGAAGATGATATTGTTTGCGTTAGATCGTTTTAGACGAAGGTAGTTTGCATTGAATTAAGATAAAGCGAATGAAATCGAATCGGGAAGGAAGATTTATTGAGTTCGAAAAACGCTCAAAAAGTACAAATAAAATATGTTCCTATTTAAGTCGAGTTGAGCAATGAAGATTGATTAACGATGAATTGAGACTTTGATAATAAAATGCGGTACATCATAATTATGAGTTAAATTAATTATGTTGTGATTTAAAAAAGAAAAACGGTCGTGGGTATAATAAATTGAATTACTATCGATTTCTGTTGCAGGTATGTTCCTTACCCAATGCGATAAATCACGTTGATTATGAAGTCATGAGAGCACATGTGAGTAATTTTGCTATTTGAGTTACTTGTGATTGCGATAGGGACTAAATTTGAATTCTGCGGCATTCGCAGCTCATTCTTTTTGCGTCCGTTGTTGGCGAAGTGGAGAAGTGAACTGAGAGTCGGGCGCGTCGAGCGTCGGTTGAAGTGACTGCTAGTCGGCGCGGGGCGCTGCCGGCGCGTGTAGAACTGGTTGCATTTCGGAAGCCGACGCCGTTCCTTTGTGACCCGCCGCCGCAGGGTCTATTTTTACCTTTCGTGCATTTTATGCGCAAAAGCTATAAATCACAATTTTCGTTTGGCGCACTATTCTTCCTGCCACCGCCACTGTTTTCAAATTCAACATTCAGCTTCCTTTTTTCTCCTGCGTTGCAACCAGAGCTACAAAACGTCCATGCGGTTGAAGTTATTGATAAGAAACTCATAAAAGTAGACTTTGCTTCATTGCAACGCACACAGCAACTAAAGATTAGGGCAGATTTGGATTTCTCTTGGGAAGCAACATACTCTACCACATCCAGAACCAACGAACGTTTCATCAAGTGCTCTCTCTGTGTTCCACACTCGGTTATGTTGATTAATGCGCCGTGCGTCGAAGGCGGCGCTTGACGTTAAAGAATACCTTGTTGCGACCGGATCATTAATCCATTTGCGTGTTGCCTCCCCCTCTGCTCGTTCTTCGCTTTTTCATCCTCACCTTTCCCGCCGCGGCGACATATTGGTGTGGAACTGGACACTAATGAAGAAATCACTCCGTTATCCGTCACAATATTTACGTTTCTTCACGGAATCGATGCGTTTCCAACGATTGCTACGCCTCGGAGAGATAAACACGTGGAATTAGAAAAGAAATCCGTGTCCATGTCCACGGTGACACTGACGAATGCACGAAATTAAACGCCACGGCGCACCAAACACGAAACGTGATATCTTTTTAAAGACTTGCTGGGTATATGGTGGCAGCGCGCTGGATTAATTTCGAAATTATTCAAAATAAACGACGCACGATTACGCAGCCAGCAGCGGGACGCCTGGTTACGATGCAATAGGTCTGATAATAAGGTGTAATCAGGAAGCGTGTTTTTTCAAATTTAATTTGTACATAAATTATGCATGGGATTGTATTTTCGAATCGTTTGGTGCTCTCGCCGGTTCATATTTTGAACCGTTTGAACCGTGGACGGGACACATAATTGTGAATATGCTGCGCGGAGAGACATTTAACGCGCGCGCACAAAGGCCCTTTGACCGCCGTCGCCCAGCCGCCACCGCCAACCTAATGAAATTACGCTAAATTAGTCGGAGAGCGAGTTGTTAGTTATTATTGAATCAGTTAAATTAAATAATAAGTCAGACGCAGCGCTGGTGTGTGCGCTGCTGGTGGCGGTGGTGGCGGCGGCGGCGGCGGCCAATTGGGGCCGCATACGTGCTTATTGTTTGGTGCCACCGCCGCGGCTCTCCGCGCTCATACGCTCGTTTGTATGCGCGTGATGTGAATTTATAATTTCCGGCTCTGCCAGCATTATCTTCCTCGAGGATTTTAATTTTAACTCGTGGCGCGTGCGATGCGACGTCATGTAATGATTCGGAGAGAGGAGAGATTTTCCAAGAAATAAAATCAAGGGCAGAAGAACTAACACTATACTTTAAACTAAGAGCGACTTCATAAAAACAGCCATTTGATACTCAAAAATGTATATTTTATTGTAATGCAGTCACGTTACACTCAAATTAGCGTCTTGAGCAAACTAATGGGGTTGTTTTAATATTCCTCCAATTCCCCTTGATTTTTAGTGTGCTGAAGTTGGCAAACAACATTTCGTGACGCAACATTGACAAAATGCAAGGAAATGTAAAAACGTATTTTTCTTCTCTTTTTTGCTTATAACTCTAAAATTATGAACTCTTCGTAAAAACATCTCAGTATAAAATGAAAGTAACTAAAATTTCCTAAAAATTGCACTATTTAGCTCTTTTCTCCGATGAACTGTTCTCGCTCAACCGATAAAATTGAATACGACTGCGAAAAATCCCAAAATTCCAAAAAGACAACGCATTGGCGCACATTTCTTATCATAACTTTTTAAGGATTTTAATATCCGCCTCATTCTTTTTGGAATTTGATGCAAAATTAAATAATGAATCTAATAGTAATGACAGTGCTACCATGCAACGTTGCATACTATCCAGAAAAATTAAAAATTGTAAAAAGTTGGTTTTTGAGAAAACGGACAAAATATCCCAATTTTCAACTATCGCTTGACTTCGTCGCAGAAAAATAATAAATTGTGCAATTTGTAGGAAATGTTAAAGGTTCACCCCAAAAAATTGAAGAAATTGAAACTACCCCATAATATCCTATACTAAAACCCTAATTTGACTGTACTCCCGAGTTCATAAATTACACGTTAAAATATTCAATAATAAGTAATCTAATCATGTTAATATTTCAAAATAATTACCGTTTATGTGTGCCCGGTCGATCATTTTAATGATTAATTGATTGTTGCCCTATCAAAGTACATGAACTTTTGATTATTATTATAATGTGATGTTTTGATTGCACCAGCATCGAAATTAAAGTCATCATCATTATAACCGTCTCGAAACGCTGCTTCTGCTGCTACTAAAGTCTTAAAGTCCTCACTCTTCAGAAAATATGAATTATGAATCATGAATATATAAGGAGGGCTGGCTGGCTACATGCACGTAAACGTAAACATGTCTTGGTTGTTTTAATGAATTTAATTTAATTTCATTTTCATGCGCGAGCGCGCCTCTCGCGTCAGCTCAATTTCAATTGTTCGCCTAACTTCCCTTGGCTGCCAGTCATTTATTACTGTGAGCTTCTGGATTTTCTACAAGTTGATATGAAAATTATACGCGAGATATATTTGAGTACGGGCCTGTATTAAAATTTTAAACGCATCTAATATCGAAATAATCAACCGTGATTTTAAGTTGCGCTTGGGTTTATGTAGTCGGTGAATAGTTTGGAAGCGAAGATCATTTATATTCCTCGTTCAACAGCGGTGATTTATCATAATAAAAGCGAATTAGTTCGACGTCAGCACGCACTTACTAATCAGTTAGTTGTTAGGATACATATATACAAATCAAACGACGAGGCGCAGCGCAGAGCTGAAACTTTCGCCACTGTTAAATTCAATATAGGAAATTTTGAAAGTTTCAACTTTGGGTTTCACGAGCATCTCGAAATTCAAGATTTTTCAAGATTTTTCTATTGAGATCACGGCAAGATGTAACTGATTATTTCTTGGAAAAAATGTTCAAGATCTTGAAATCATGGTATTTAAACATTTTTATTTTCATTCATTTTTGAGGTTAAACATTTCTAATATACAGATGTTTCCAACATTTTCAAGACCAATATTATTGTTTTGGTGAAACCCTTATGCAGCAAATCTGTTACAAATACAGTGTGGTTCATTATTACGTATTAAAATTTTAATCTTTGTGGTTGTAAATCTTTATAATGTACTTAAAATAAAGCCAGACCGTACTTGATATACCTACCTACACGCTATTATCAAGTTGATCGTGTGTATCGTGTTTATCGTGTTTGTCATGAGCACCTGATATTTATTACAGTTTTAACTTCTAAACCCCCTAGTTACGCACCTCGAACACCCGCCGAAAACGCAACTAATCTATATTTTACGAACGTGATTATAGCACATAAAGCAAAACAGAAAAAAACTAAGCGACCCAAACATGCCGCCAACAGTATAACGCCGCCGCCCATATTCGTGCAATATTTACAGCCCTAATGGGACTTTCCCCAGATAATAATAATTTATTGTAATAGTAATAACATTTTCGTATATTTTCCTTTTAGCACTCGAGGCGGTTTAGACGTGTGTGTGTGTGTGTGCCGAGCGACCGTTTAACTATTTCACTGCGATGGTGGCGGCTGCCACCGCCCCCGAGTAGCCGCAGGTCGCAGGTATTTTTTGTATAGTTGCGCCGTCTGCTCACAGTTCACATAACTTGTGATGACAAGTTATGTTCAAAAAAAGTTTTAACCCTTTTCCTTCCCTTGGGTTGTAAAAATTCGCACGTAGCCTATTCAATATTCAAAATATTGCGATGGTAACAAGGAAAATGATTGCGATGGTGCGATTGTGTGTGTCAATATTTTTGACATAACAAGTCAGGCGGGGGGTGGCAACCGATCAAGAATTATGTGCGTTCGCGCGCCTGTCTCGCAAGGCGACGCTGTCGATGTAAATCAATTGCAAATTGTCCCCATGACAGACTTATGGTCGTGCTGAGGGAAGGGGATTTTTTTTTCTTGCTTCGTCCTGATAAAGTTTTTCAGATTTTATTGATTTCGTTTTTATTCAATTCACGTTGAAAACGTAAATGCGGTAAAAACATATATAATTGTTAAATCTTGAAGGGGTCCTTAAAAGGGTTTTAGTGTATTAGGGGGCTGCTACCTTACAAGTACTTTGCGTAGATTTATGTGTGGCAAAGTGTTTGAAATTCGACCAGGGGAACAGGACGAGAAAGTTCACGCAACTTTGAAATGCGACTGAAACTAAAACTAAAACTAGAAGAGAGTAACTAAAATTTGTTCGCACAGTTTTACCAACTAGAAACACATATCCTGTAACATCAAGCTGCAAGAAATTATTATCTCCACCGTTTTTGTTTCGCAAACTATAAAATATCATATTTTTTTGATTTTTGGTCCTTTCTTGCGAGAGCATGTGAAGAGAACTTTTGCCATTGTGCGTGCTGCATTGTTTTTCTTCCATAGCGCCCACTGCGCGGTAAAAACTAGGAGAGGAAATATAATAAATTTTTGTTTGCTCGTCCTGCTGATCTGCACACTCCATGTGCGCCTGCGGAAAGTGGAGGAGGCAAGCGGCGCGAGTGGATAAACAATAAATCATTGCGTTCGACTGGCGCACGATTCCCAGCCTCCCCGCCTACGCTGTCGATGAGAGACGGCTTACGATTTCCGAAAGAAAAGCGTAACGAAAATCAAATTCCACCGAATGTACGCTAAAAACACATTTGATGTGGAAATAGACATTAAAACATAGCCTTAAAAATGTCACCTAAATAATCATAAATTTGATGCATTAGGAAGATATTGGCTCGAATTTTGTTGGGAGCATAGATATTCGTCGTTCTTCACATTAAGATTGCAATCGGGAAATATGGTTATTCCTGCATTTTTGTTAACACTATGTATGACTAAGTGAAAAACTCATGCGGCTTATCTTAACAGGATCTTCACGTTGCGCGCGGTGTTGTTGAAGAACGAGAACGTTTTCCTTCGTGAAGTCAGGCAGCCCGACAAGGGGCCGAAGTTTATGCACTCGCACAAACGCTTTTTATTGAATATACTGGGCACTCGTCCCCACCGAAGAGACAAAAAATATATAGGAAAGAACCTGAAAGAAAATCAAAGAAACTTTATGACTTGTCGCACACCTTTCCCGAGAAAACACACAAAAAAGCATCAGACGATTCTTGTCGAGATGGCAGTTGTAAAAATCAGGAAATTAAAAAAACCAGACCTAAAAATCTCATTTGGAAATGTATGTGATAATGAAAAAAATTCGGGTCCTCTGCTTATTTGTACTGAGCTCGATATGGTGCTGAAATTGGAACTGCGTTGCGACTTGCGAGTTGCGAATCAGAGCAAAAACTGTTGGTGGATGCGCCGGTGGCATTGATGGTGGAGGCGCTGGGCAAATACGCAGACAAAGCGACAAGAAGTAACGGCAGCCGAGGAATAAATTACAATGGGATTTTTTCGCAGTCGTAAAAACCCCTTTCGCCCGTTTTCGTCTTCCTCTTTTAATTTCGCGCCAGGCGACGAATGTTTAAGGTCGCACAGGAAGGAAGATGTTTTTTAGACGCGGCCCTTCTTTATTATTTCCGCGAATTCACGCCGCGCATTAAATAACTTTGCACATTCTTCTTCTCGTGCTCGTGATTGTTGTTTTGTCTTTAGCTTACTTTTTCACAAACTCAAAAGAAACATTTTTGTTCTCGGTGTTGCGAGATTTGTTTTATGTTGCATGGAAAAAAAGTCGAAAAATGTCGGACAGGAAACCATTAAAAATTATTCGTAGAAATGACTAAGGAATTGTTTTTTGTCGCATGAAGCACGAATCATTTGAAATGATCAAAATATGGTTCATTATTTTTACCTTTTTATAATGCTAAATGTACTTCGTCATCATCATTCAAAACTCATGATTGGAATTGAAAAAAGATGTGAGTAACATATTGATCTAGTGCTGAGTCGATAAAATACTGTCAATCAATAAATGTGTGTCTATGAAAGTTAAAATATAGTTGAATAGACTTTTAAGTAATTTTCAATTCGATTAAATCAGGTTTCAATCGAATTGATTTGTTGAAGTGAAAGAACTTCTGGATTAAAACATCTAGGCATTCCTATTATTAAATACAGAGTGTCCCATTAAGGGCGCAATTTCTCTGGAGGTTTTATAGATGGCATTAAAAGAAGTACATTGAGCGGAAAAAGAGTAGGTAAATTGTTCTTAATGGCCAAGATACAGAGAGGTTAAGTATTATTGTCAACATTGTTTGTAAATATTCTTTTGCTCTAATTTAAGTTATAATTGAAAGACTATTTAATGTGTTACCTATTCGAATTGAAATTTTTGATCAATTGGCAAAATCTTAGGAGGAAATGACTTTTAAAATAGCAAGTTTTCAAATTTATAGTTTTAAACTTAGGACTTATTATTTTAAAATTCAATTTCTCCTTCGATATTGCGAGTGGATCAAAAATTTCAATTGGAATAGGTAACAAGTTAAATAATCTTTAAACTGAAACCTAAATTAAAACAAAAGAGTAATTAGAAACAAAGTTGACAAAGAAACTTTATCGCTTTGTTATCTCGGCCATGAAGAACAATTTAGCAACTGTTTTTCGCTAAATGCACTTTTTTTTCAAGGCCATCTATAAAACCTCCAGAATAATTACGCGATTCATGGGACACCCTGTATAGTTCAGTACAAATCCGTATATTTTGGCATAACAAATTTCTATATAAAAATTGGATCATTTTTGTGATAGTGGCGAATTTAAATGAGAAATTTCCCTGACAAAAAGCGTAATGTCCTCAATTCGTATTCGTTAAATTTTATTTTAAAACTAGGAAAAGTAATGTGCAGTGTCACCCTGCGTAGTGGAACAGTTGTAACGACAACAACTGTCATTATTCATCAGTTTTGAATTTTGTTACCAGTTACAGATTTTGAGTGTTTAGTTTTTCTGCCAGGACTATTTCCACCTAGATACAAGACAGGTGAACCAAACAGTTGTTTTCTTCTCTTTCCTCAGTGTGTAAACATATCGCTCCTGTTTTGCTCCTTCTGCTACAGTGCCTAGCTTCCCAGGCGCCCTTTTTATAGCTCATCCCTCGAAAGCGAAAGAAAATTCAATTGCGAGGGTCGCGTTTAAATTTAAATTGCAGTTTATATGGAAAATACAAACGCGAATTGGAAGAGGCGTTGCCCAAAGGTACCCTTTCACGTATACAGCATGTTCCCAATGTCGGGGATCAAAAAATTCCAATTTGCTTCATGCGGATCCCACACATCCCGAATAATTTATTCAAGTGTGCTGCGAGTCGAGGAATTGATCCATTGCCAGCGCTCTGTCACCATGTACGCAATTACACTAGAAATGATATCCTTTCACTTTACTTTACTTTACTTGGAGTGTTCGAGCATGGAATAAAAAGCGAAGAAATGGGAAAGCCAAAGCCCCCATGTGGAGTGTTTTACATTCGCGTCCTCGCGCACAGCAGGAGCCGGCACAGTTACCCAGAAACGTACGACTTCTTTACAGATATTGAAGGATATGGAAACAGTGGAAAAACTAGGCGTCCCCCTTCTGGTAGCGGTGGCAATGCGCACGCGAATAGAGGAAAATAGTATGGAATCGGTTTGAGCCAGCGGTGGCGGCTTGCAACTGCGGCGGCGGCAGAGAAAACGAAGAAGGTAACGAAAAAGAAAGGAAATTGCCTCGGATGGATGGACTAAGGTAATATGGAAATGTGCGCATCGAAATGGCCCCCAACTTAAAGTGGTGTCATAAAAGTGAGACATTGGGACATTCCCAGCGACGTCTTCCGACCATCGATATGCTAAAATTGCTTTAATTCAATATGCTTTACCTGTGTCTGTATGTGTCGATATATTTACCCTAAGTGCTCTCGAAAGCCATTCGAAAATTGTTTCCGCACTTTCATAGTTTTACAAAACCCAATAAACTTTATTTCAAACTATAATCAAGAAAATGACGCAAAATATATAGACATACTTTATAGTATATACAGGGTGTCCCTGACCTACGGGATTTTCGGTGCATGCTTAAAATTTCCACAACTCTAAAATATTTTCAGATACACAGGGTGATGCATGAAAAAATATACAGCCAAAAATAACTTTTTTTTTAATGGAATGGTATAATTACGTATTATCATATGCATATGTACATTTCAATTAAAAATGTATTTCAGTTGAAAGTTTTTTCAATTATCTTGATGGTTCGAATGATATTCATGAAAATATGAAAAAAAATTTCAATTGCATAGCATCCTAAAAAAATCATATCTCATAAACGAAATAAGTCAAATGAATGTAATTTTATGCAATCTATTCAATGTTAGTGTAACTACATGAATATCAAATGGTCACATATTCAGCTCCTTCTCCCCGTAAAATGCGCCCAAACATCCAGAACTTCAAGAAGGAAAATTTCGTTTTCTTCAAATGTCACCCCATAATTTTAGATTCGAAATAAGGTAGGGGATTGTTTCATCTTAATTCTGAAGTTCATTTCTTCATTATTGATTGGTCCGATTATTAGTTATTTTTAGTTTAATGATTTTGACGAAAATTAAGCCGCTATTTGTTAATTAAGCACAACATCGTGTATGCCATGTTGGTTCGCAACCATGGCAACTCGTAAATTTTTCATCTATGCCACGATGTTGTTTATTAATTGTAAAATAACTTCTTAATTTTAGTAAAACTCGTTAAAATAAAAATATCTTAGAATATGGCCGACCGATAATGAGGAAATGACACTTAAAATTAAGATCAATAAATTCCCTGTCTAAATTCGTAACTAAAATTATGGGATGCCATTTGAGGAAACCGACTTTTTGTTGTTTGAAGTTTTGCAAGTTTGGCAGCATTTTGGGGACAGAAGGAATTGAAATGTTGACTTTTCCATTAGATATTTCTCTAGGTACACTCTCAGTGAATTGACTGCACAAAATTGCAT
>JARJDQ010004882.1:0-18552 GCA_030264215.1 Geostiba sp. GC000077 | reverse complement strand
TCATTTTCTGGAGAATTTTTTGAGACCAACCCCAAGTTTCTACGACTTCCGGTTTGGCCTGGGAATTTCTATCACTCAGTCAGTCAGTTACATCCGATAATATATATATAGATAGATAATGTGAATGTTTATCGAATCGCTAATTAAATTGTGTATAATTACAGTTACCTATATACTTGATCATTGAACTTTTAGTTATGCTGGACTTGATAAAACGAAGATAGTGGTAATAATTAAAAAAATAATGAGCATGAAGTTTGTGTTACAGATCCATTTGGCTAAACGAAACAAAAAATATTGCGTTCGTTTCGTTCGTGACTCTGAGCATTACCAGTTATGGAAAACAGAACAAAATGCCCTAAATATCTTCTAGGTTCGCTAGGACCCAAGCACGCAAGGACGAAAGGACATTTTTTGAAATAAAGCAGGAAGAAAACAAAACGAATTAGTGAAATTTGTGCAACGGTTTCGTGAGCACGAGCACGCCGGAAAAAAAACATACATAAATAAATAAATATTGCGATGAGGATCGAGGACCATGGACGGATATATTGTACGATTACACTGGGTGATGATAAATAATACTCGAAGAAAGTGTGCGTATACAGGGTGTAAATGAGTAGAAAATCTGAGTAGAAAATCTAAATACAAAAATGTTTCAACTCTCTTCGTTTAGTCACACTAGGTCATAAAAGTTACGATTTTTAGGTTACAAATATGCATAATAACAAAATTCTGTTTCGTTGCACAGCAGCTGTTGTAAAAATCGAATACATCTGCAAAGTCAGTTTTCTCTTAAATAGCATCTAACCAGAATTATTAATATTTTTGTAAACTTTGACTTAAATTAATTTGAATTAATTTAAGTCAAAGTTTTTAAGTGTTAAATGCTATTTAAGAGTAAACTGACTTTGCAGAAGTGTCGATTTTTAAAACAGATACTGTTCGACGAAAAAGAATTTTGTTATTATGCATATTTGTAACCTAAAAATCGTAACTTTGATGACCTCATGTGACCAAAGGAAGAGAATTAGAACATTTTTGTATTATGATTTTCTACTCAGATATAATCAATGAATCTCGTCACGAGTAGATTATCCGTCAATTCATTTACACCCTGTATAGACGCCATTTTAACATATTTAAGTGCAATACTAACACGAATTACAGTTTGGCACTAGGGCGGATTGTGATTTTGAGTGATTACACCGCCGTATAGCAGGCAGCGGAAAATCCAATATATTTTCCGTATGCGCAATCCTTTTTAAAATTTTATTACGTATTCTCATCCCCTTTGAAATCTCGGCCAATTATTTCTATATTTTCACGACATTCACTGGAAAACCATTTATATTTTCGAAACGCGTTCTCCTATTTTCAGTATCCTTACGAATTCTGATAGGCGAGAAGACGCTCTTTAAGATGCACCTAGTCCCAAACCCCTAATTGTCCGAGAAGAGGCTTATAATTAATTTAGAACTCTTTGGCGATTTATTGTTATTCTTACCTTGTCGAATTTCAGATATCTAAAAAAATCCCTATTCTATGTAAGATTGGAAGCATTCAATATTAAAAATAAAGGTAACAAGCTCCTGAAAATGATTTCAAAGTATGATTTAGTAAACATGTTTAAAACATAGCATTAATTGTTATTTGTTGTTTAAGTTCAAATTTTCAAATGGTTCAATTCAATTTAAAAGCATTAATACCATCATGTTCTAAAGTTCTCAATTAATTGTAATATAATTAATTACATTCTAAAATCGTCTCTTCAATGTATATCATCATCATTGTCGTTATCTAAACTTAATAATAAAGTAACAATGATATTCCATAGGGTTTTAGTACATTCAATTATCTCCATATTAGTTTTATCTATAATTTAAACGTTTGTTTACCATTTTCTTCGCATGTCGCTTATTCACTCTTTCGGTTTTGTCAATTCAATTTGTTTCGTTTACATTATATTATTGATATCGTATTTATACTTCTTTATTCATTTATATTTAAATCTCATATTTTATAGTAATGTGAAGATTACTTCAAATCAATCGCTGTCAATCGCTCAGTATGTTCAATATATGTTCAATATAATTATTCGAATTGAAAAATGTAATTTCAAAGGCAATCTAGGCAAATCGATTTGTTCAACGAATTTGTACAACTACCAACAATGCGTACGTCGCACGCGTACGCAATTCACGTACATATAATTACAAATGCAGTAAACTTTGTTTTTGGGTGAAACAATATTCGATATTGGTTTCAAAATGGCGTCTTTTTTGATGTGTGTGACTGTGTTTGTGGTATGTGTTGTTTGCTCTTGTGGTTTCCTTACAGTGTGTTTGGTTTTCTGTGTGTGTTTGGATACACGCTTAGATATTAGTTTAATAATAATTAACCATCTGTATACCTATGTACATTATTAAAATATTTTGGCATAAAATTTAATTTAAACGTACGTCGTGTTTCGTCAACTTTAGATATTTGCTTTCCTCATCTTGCTTTTGCGCTCGAAAAACATGTGCACCTCTTATAATAATACCGTCATCAACTCACAGAAAGTAACAGTACAACGATAACAAGTCAAAACAATCAACAGTGGCTTAAAATTTAAAATTAAACGAAATTGTTAAACGTAAACATAAGTATCGCAATTTAATATCACAATAGAACGGGTACTGATTGATACTTAACAAATTATTAACTGATATTACACTATATCGTTCACCTCGTCGCTATGTACAAAAAAACTCTCATTGCAAATTATTATAAAAAGCTCTTACATTATTATTATTATTATTATTATTATTATTAGGCATTATTATTCTGATCATGTAGCATTTACGTTTTTGGATCTTTGCTTTAGTTTCCCGAAGTAATAAATTGAAATTCACAATACGTTTCTGCTTGCTGTGATATTTTATTAACATTAAATCTATGGCGCTAGCATTGTTTTATACATGCATTGAAAAATCGTGCAATCAAATGCCAATATGTTCAATGTTATGTTTTACGTTCACGTTTACGTTCACGTTAAGAATCGCTAATCACTAAATGTAGGCCATGTACGTTTTGTTTTTGCTTGCTCCATTTGTGGTTGTATCATTTTGTAGCAAATCGTAGTGCACAACGTCGTTTTAAATAATGCGTAAATTACTCGCTTAATATTGTCAAATGTATTTTATTTGCGTTTACGTTTATTGTATATTAATATTCAGGCGAAAAGCGTATCGAAAAACCAGAGTAACCAGAGCCGAAAAGTGGAATTTGTAGCATCTATTATATCGATCGAAATCTGCGACTGCGGAGATCTGGATTTGAGAGATTTTTGGAAAACCGGTGAATGTGCACCAAAGTGGCAAGCGAAATTCGTAAACTTGTTGATATTTTTTGTTCATTTCCTATCATGCCCCATGCACGATATGTTTCTATGGTTCATTCTCTAAATTCATCATAATCAGACGCGACATTGTTTGTTTGTTTGTTTAAATGTTAGGTTTTGTTTCCACTTTCGCTTCGACTTAGGATTACATAGAATTATCTCGCTAAATATCCTCCTCCATCGCTAAATGTACACGTTTTACAATTCTAGCTTAGTAGGTTTGTTTTAAGGTTACGTTACGATTACTGATTGTACGAATTTCCAGTTTGTTCTCAATATTCTTTTACGTCTATAATCATCGGCTTGCGTGTTTTGAGGCTTTGTGCTTAGTTATGCAGAAAATGCCAATCAATGGAGAACGAATTTTTGGTGAAAAGCAATGTCCAAAAACGAAGCCAAAAGATTTGCTAAATTTCTTCCTCTGCGCCTAGGCTAGGATCGTTAAAATCGTTAGTCGTTAATTTCTCAACTAGCTCCACTTGTTTAGTAATTGACTTAGAATGAGATTGAATCAATTGAAATTTACATCAATGTTTCGTTCGTAATTTAAAATAATGTATTTCACTTTATTTAATCAACCATAACTCTCTGTTCCGTCGTCTATCTATACGCTACTGGAATTTTTTATGTTTTTTTTTTGTTTTTTTTTACGGCTACTAAAATGGCCGCCCGCTAGACTGCTTACTTTGTTACACTAGGTAATTACAATCTGTTAAAAAATCTCCCTTGCCTTCGCAACTTCGCATCGCTTAATCACTTTACATGTGATAATATATGTACAACGTCGTTTTTAGTTCCCCTTGTATTTTTTTCTTTAATTAATTAGAATTAATCACTTTACCATTTTTGTAGTTGTGTGTTTCGTAGAGGTTATATCTTCGAACGTGAGTAATTCAAATTCAATCGAAAACGAATCAAGCGTGTGGATACGTGTCCGCTATGAGCTAGAGATGTCTGGTTCGGTAACCTAACCTAGCTTAGTCGCTATTACCGCTATTGCTATTTGTATTTATGTACACATCTTAGGAGGTTAGGGTGGGGGTGATTGGGATCAGCTGCTGTGGGACGGTGCGTCCGGTGGGGGCGGCGGGGAGGGGCGGCGTGGCGGGACGAGGATGCGGACGTCCCTCTCGTCGGCGCTGTACTCTTCGCTCTCGCGGTGCACCAGCACCTGGACGACGGTGGGGGCGGCCGACTCGCTCTGCTGGCGCAGCAGCGAGGGGCGGCGTGGGGCGCCGGGCGAGTCCGGCGACGCCTGGGTGACTAAAATGCTCACATCAGTACCGTGCGGGTCGCTGCTGGTGGCGGCAGTAGACGCGTCCGCCTGCTGCGCCTGATTCGCACCTTTGTTGGCCTTCACCGAGCGCTTGCGGCGCACGATGCTGCCGCGCTTGGGGCGCGCCGCCGCCGCCTCCTCGGCGGCGGCCGGATGGAGGCTCAGCGCCGGTGCGGCTGCGGCGGCGCCGATGGTAGCGCTTGCCTCCGCCGCGTCGACGGCGTCCTGGTGGCGCAGGAAGAACGGGAAGTTGCACATGCTGCGCCGTCTGATTGGGACAGAGGCAGGCGTTGGTGAGATGGCCTCCGGGGTCGCCCCGTGCACCTTGATGCTGACATCGGCGGACTCGCGCGCCGCGTCCAACTCCTCCGGGTCCGGCACGTTCGCCGCGCTCGAGAGCAGCAGCAGCGGCAGGTTCAGCCACGGGCCACCCAGCTCGCTCAGGTCGCTCGCGTCTGAGGCCCGGGAGGACTTGCGAGAGGACGCGCGACTCCCTCGATGCACATGCAAGAACGCCGAGAGGCGACCCTTCCAATCACCTGGCGACGACGTTTGCGTCTGTTCGTCCTCCACGTCTTGCTCCGCTTCGAGCTCCTGCTTTCGTCTGCAACCACACACACATCAATCAAACTGTCATTTTTTACATACCGTTATTGAAGGTTAGGTTAAACATCTGAGGAGATTGCGAGTTGTTGCTTCTTTATTGCTTCTTCTATGTGCAACAGTAATATCTATATTTAAAGCTATGTGTATCATCAGAACTGCAACTTTTTACTCCGATTGTAACGCTCAAAATACCTTAAACAGTTTCCTAAACAGCGCCGCTACAGTCTTTGGTTTTTAGTGTATAATGGGTTGACGGCGTTGTGGCGTTGAGTTTGTGCAAGCCGAGCTGCTATGGTGTGTCAACTCAACATAGTCAACCCATTATACACCAAAATCTTGCGGTTTTGAAATATGCTCAATTTCTTCACAAAAATTACACTTACTTAACGTAATCCCTGAAGCCCCTCTGCAGTACCCGGGCGGCTTTGTCTTGCCGTTTCCAGATGCGCGTGGAGGACACAATCTCCAACTCTTTGCGCGTTGGAAATTGTTTTTTGAACTTAACGTCCATCTGATCTTGCAACTGCAAGATAAAATAGCCATAAATATATCGCCTTTGAGAAGAAATCGATGCGACACTCACCTGTCTGAAATTATCCGTCTCCTCCACGTGTCCCAGCACGTGCTTGACAAGCGCATGCAGGATATCCAGACAGTGGATCTTGTTCCCCTTCGCGATGGGCAAATTAAAACTCACCAACGCGACGGTGTTCGGCTTAGAAATGCCTAAAGGCGGGTCTAAAGAAGCAATGAAATCAGATAATTGTGAGAATCTTATAAATTGCGTCGCATGCGGATCGTATCTGGAAAACACGTAAAATTTCAATTATTCGCTATTCCTGCAATGCAATGTTCTAACATCAACAAACACAAATCAATTTGATGGAGAGGTGTCGCGTGTGTTCAGTGTTATGGTGTGGGTAGCTGCTGAGTGAGGTTATGTCACTCCGGAACGCTCTCATCTTAATTTGCTAGCGAATTGGTTAGGTATCGTAATTGCGTGAGATTTCATTTGCGTGCATTTCATGTTGGTCATCGAAAGTAACAAAATGGTCAGAATTGTCATGTTGCACCTTACCACAGAAGCGCTTTGGTAAAAATAAATGTTATTTTCAGGTTAGTTTTCTCATCTATTACTTCCCTGTTGGACAAATCATCAATTATTGCATTTATGTTCACTTTCATGCAATGAAAGCGCTGATCTAATGGCTATCAAGCCTAAAGCCTTAAAGGTGCAATCTTCAAAAGAAGCTCAAAATAGTACCAGAAACGAAAGATTCCCAAGAGTTGAAAGATTTACCCAAAAAATCAAAGGAAAAGAGGACTAAACGCAACTACAAATGAAATCTTTAGAGATACGTTATCAAACTACTATAAAAACATGTTCAGTAGATACGAGTTGATGTTAAGAGTTGAGAATTTAGAAACAATGACGGTTTCCAATCAGGAAACAAGTCTTTCTATCAGACAAAGACTTGTCCCCAGGTCAGTCACCCAAAATTGATGGAATAAAACAGTTACTGATAGTTTTCAAGATAGCTTGGAAAAAAGTTTCAGCAAAGTTACTTTCAAAAACAAGATATATGAATAACATGCTCATCATCTTGAAAATTTCCTTGTAATTCTTTACGCATAAAATGTAAGTTTGTACGTACGAGTTGTAGAAGTAAAATGTGGTTAGGCAAAACAAAAAGGACAGCAGCTCAAGGGTGCAACTTACTTGGACCAGCGGATGTAGAACATTTCAAGGTCGTCCTCGACGATGCCGATCTCCTCCTCTTGATGCGCCTGATTGAAGTTCTCCAGAATGATAGCGATGTACATGTTGATGACGATCATGTAGTTGATGATGATGAAGCTGGTGAAGTAGATGATCGAGAGCAGCGGGTAACCGCAGTCGCCATTCGTTAGACCCAAATACTTCATATTACAATCGGGTGGTTGGACCATCAGACTCTCCAGCACATCGTTCCACCCAGCCGAGGTGATCAGCCGAAAGAGGAGATGCATTGACCGCCCGAAGGTTTCAAAGTTCACCATATCATCTAGCGCGCCTTGCTGCCGCACGTGGCCGAAGAGAAACATCCCGATGATGGCGTAGATGAAGGTGATGAGTGCCAATAAGGCGCCGATGTTGAACAACGCCGGAAGGGAGACGATCAAGGCGAAGAGGAGTTTGCGAATCCCCTTGGCCGCCTGGACAGAACACCACATGAGTATTGGGGCACTTAGAATACGGAAGAAAGACGGATACCTTTATTAATCGCAATATTCTTCCGATTCTGAACACTCGCACCACCCGGAGTAGCGTTGGCGAGACCGGAAAGTCGATCATTGCGTCCTCCAACAGGATGCCAATGATGGAGGCGAATACCAGGAGAAAGTCGAAGACGTTCCACGGCACCGTGAAGTAGTGATACCTCAGGCCGACGATCTTTACAATCGCTTCGAGACCAAACACCGTGGTGAAGAAAGCATTGCTTACTTCGAGCAGGAAGAAGACCGCATGAGGTTGATCATAGTGCTCGATGCCCATGCTCAGCATGTTCAGGAAGATCAGCACGAATATGGCGATCTCGAACCGTCTCGAATTCGACAGGTCGTAAAACATCGCCAGGAATGGGTTCAAGGGTCGCTTGATAACCTTCTGAGGCTTCTTCCTGCCTAGCTTCTTCATGGCGGTGTAGTAGTGCTTTTGAGATTCGGTGAGGAACATTTCCAACACACCACCTTCATACTGTAAAACCAGAATCACCCTTATAGTACAAGTGGAAAGCAACTTGGCCAACAAACCTTTTTCTTCAACATGTTAAAGTTATCGATGATCACTCCAATGAAGAGGTTTAACGTGAAGAAGGATCCGCACACGATGAAGATGACAAAGTAGATGTACGCGTAGAGATTTGCTTCCCGTTGGGGTTGCAAATTGACACCGCGGGCGTCCACCGCGTCCGCCATCACTTCCATCCAGCCCTCGAAGGTCGCAACTTGAAAGAGCGCCAGATACGCAATGCCCACATGATCGAAGGATATCTTCGAGTTGATCCACGTGAAGTTTTGCTCGTAGCACTCCCACTTTGTGTTTACAATCTACATTGTGTGGGAGAAAGCGCAAGAAACGTTTCGACTTTAGATCTACCCAAGCTCTACCCAAAAGAACGCATTCGCTTTGCATGCCGTGCAGTGGTACTTACGGTCGTCGGAAGAATCTCGCCGTCCTCGTCCACGCACTTGAAGAACTTACCGCTGAAGAACTGCACGCCCATGATGGAGAAGATGAGCCAAAAGACTAGGCACACCAGGAGCACGTTAAAAATGCTAGGGATCGCATACATCAAGGCATTCACTACAATGCGCATGCCCTGCCATCGACTGATGGCCCTTAATGGGCGCAACGCTCGTAAGGTACGCAGCGATCGCAGGACCTTCAAATTCTCGTTCTCCTCGATCAGCAGACTGAACAGGCTGACGAAGACGATGAGAAAGTCCAGCAGCGTCCAGAACTCGGTGAAATACTTATGAAAACCCAGTGCGATCCACTTGAGGACCATCTCGATGACGAAGATCATCGAGAACACTAGATTCGTCCAGTAGAGGATCGATTTTAGTCTGGGGTTTTCGTCCAGATGAATGTCTTCAAAGCAGAGCGTCACGGACGAGGCAAAGATGAGCACCAGTATGAACCATTCGAAGGCAGGTGTGTCCACTACGGACATCACCGCCGTGCGACCGTTGGTCCACTTGCCTCCGATTGGGGTCTTTAGCAGTTGATTCCAACAGCTGCACCTGATGAGCAGAGTACACAAAACCGCAATGTTAATAAAGTGCTGGATTGGTGGCTGGGGGATGGGTGTGAAAGAAGGGGGTCTAACTTTTCATAGCAATGGTGCGGAAAGCAATCGGGTGGGGTGCGTGGCGTCTTGTTGCGCCCGAAGTACGGAAAGTTGCCCATGCCGTCGACGTACTGCCCCTTCGAGTTCCGCCTGCCACCTACAGTCAACTCGTCAACATAAGATGCGATTGCCTGCCACGGTTTTGCTTCACCTGGAGCAGCGCCATCGGAACCATAGCCACCCACGGGCACATCCATCGACGAGCCATCGTCCTTGCTGCGTTGCGGGCAGAGCGCTGATTCCTCGTCGTGCTCCGTATCGGCGGATATTCCACGATTGAAGTTTTTCATTTCGACTGATTCAACGCTCTCATCTACAGATTGAAACAAAGTAGAAGAGCGGTTATCTAAAGTTAGCAAACTACCAGAAGAGAACTAACTACCTTTGCTATCGTTGGTAGTGCCTAGACCCGAGGAGATCTTTTGTAACATCGGAGTCGGTTCCTTCTTCCCGCATTCTGAATTATGCTCAGTATCTTCTGACGTGCCATTGATCAAAGTGGCGTAACGACTTCGACCGTTGCCAGCAACCGAGTCTTCATAGTGCACGTGCTGGACGCGCGGTTCTAATCCTTCATGTAGGGTTTCCTGATACTCGGGAGGTTCGTAGCTAATGATTGAAATTGGTCGATTCATGGCTTCCTGATAGCTCCGCTTGTCGCGCGGGAACGCCACCACTGTCGACTGCTGAATGACTTGCGTGGTTAAACCAACTGGAATCGAATTCAACCAAAATCAAGATCTACCTCCCTCCACACGACCACACCTAATACAGTCGTATTCGCTCCGCACCAACCTTTAGCAAAGGCTTCCTCCTCAGCATGGCGTTGCATCACCTCTCTAACAATCTGCTCCAATCTGGAATTGTCATCGTTCTGGTTCTGCTCCTGCAGACGTGTCTCGCGCTTCTTCTTCACCAGCTCGCGAATTCTATCGAAGCTTTGCGCCAACTTCGACTCATCGCCGACTTCCTAAATTATTCCGATGGAGGAGGAAAACAGCAAAAACTTCAATTATTACATCGCCTTTTCCAAGCCAACACCAGACACATGAAACATCAAACATCACCAAGTGTACACAAATTATGACACATCAACAGACAAGAGGGTTTCGGGAGATAAAAAAGAAATGTTAAATCATCAACATCATCAACTATTGCATATATTTTTTGGGGTTGTTCTTGCTGTGCCTGAAACACATAGAAAACAAAAACACAGAGACAACAATCATGTTCGTGATAAGAATGGTACCGAAATTAGAGGAACTGTGAACGCAGCATACGATACTAAAAGCCAAGCGAAGCGAAATCTTACGAATGCAGAAAAGGACCAAGACGAAAATATAATTTATATCCCGTACTAGGTAAAGAAATATGGCGAGAAAAATTTGATGTCTTGCAGAAAGACACGCGAACGCACAAAGTTCAGATACCGCATGCAAAACGTACATTTACGTCAACTTCACGCCATTTCCACAACACAAAGAAGAGAGAGATCTTACGTAAAACTTACCAGCAGACACTAAATAGTACCTTGCCTTGCTCATAATCAATCGTACTGCTTTTATTCTACTACTTTTCTGCACGAGGTTACGAGTATAATTAGAGTTTAAAAAATCATCGTCCAGTCTAGAGTTCTAGACTAAAAACTAGACATCTAGATATTTCTAGATCGTACTAATCAATTGTACAAAATATAAAGCCTTCAATAAAAAGATTATTAAATATTGTGGAGGCAAAAGAATCGTATGTTGAGAAGGACATTTGTGGGTCACATGTTATTCTGTTATTTGTCAAAATGATTTATGACAAAGCGATTAAAAATTGATTAATCTAGGGCTAGGGTGCAAATATGTATAAGTGTCTCAAGTGTTATTAGGGGGGTTGAAGATTCAAGGTCATTTTCACCTTGAACCCACAGTGTTCTTTTAATTTGAGAGTATGTTCAGTAAATGTGTTAAAAAATTCAAGACTACGAAATCATAACTGAACTAAAAAGAAGGAAAACAGAAATGACATGAATGTTAAAGAATTCTTTAGAGGGTTATAAATTTTTGCGATTCTACACGTTCTATGTACTGCTCGGTTCAACGTACTGCTTGGAGAAAATGATAAATTCTTTATGCAAAGTACTACCACGTGCCGTATTGGTAAGTCGTAAAAGACACTCCCCTTGATGAATACCTCCTTGCGCGTCTTGAGCTCCTCGCTGTTGAAGCTGTTGAGCAACAACGCCAAGAACAAGTTCAGCACCATAAAGTTGCCCATCACCAGCGTTGGCAAAAAGATGGCCAAGCAAATTCCCGGACCCTGGAGACCAACAAAACAATTAACCGAAGTTCAGATTTGGGAGGTCGGGGAGGTGTTTCAATGTAATACCTCGTGGACTTCGGCTCGCATACAATCCCATAGCGGTTCGATCCACTCGCCGCAGAGAATTCGAAAGATCATCATGAAGGAATGGAAGAAGTCGGTAAAGTTCCATCTAGATAGAATCGTAAGAACGCTAGAGTTATGCGGCGGCGTAAAAGTAAATATATCATACCTGGGTATTGGATCCGGATAGAACTTGTCGATGGTATAATCCTTGGAAAACAACTGCATGCCAATGACGGCGAATATGTAGATAACGATCACCAGCACGAAGGTCAGATTTCCCAGCGCGCCGATCGAGCTGATGATAATGCTCAACAGGACCTTCATCGTGATCCAACTTTGCGCCAGTTTCAATACCCTCAGCTATTTACGTAAAACCCAGCGCATTAGAGAAGGAACATTAACCATTTGCGATGTCTGTATTACCAATCGGAGACCTCGAAGCACCGAAAGACCGTCAACCAGCTCGAAGATGAGATCAAGGAGACTGGCGGAGACGATGATCAGATCGAAAATGTTCCAACCGCATTGAAAGAAGTCCTTGCTGAGCGCCATCAGTTTCAGACAACATTCGAGCGTGAAAATGGAAGTGAACACCTAAGAGATATCGGTAATGAATAAAGTTTGCCTTGACGGGGACGGGGGGGATTCAATTAGAGTTACTTTGTTGCCAATGTCCAATGCTCGCAGGACACTCTCGCTCATCCCGTGGTGCTCCATCGCGAGGAACACGGTGTTCAGGACGATGCACACGGTGATGGCGAGCTCGAAGAGCGGATCCCTCACGATACCGTACATTATCTGCTGGAACTGCAGCCAACCGTTGTAATCCATGCAACAGCGCTCGCAGCCGGGGCAGTTTCTATCAGGAAGATCATCTGGAAATTGAGTAATGCCAAGGCATAATTGACGAAATTATGAAGTCTCGCCTGTCTGTTGCATTAGTCAAATTGAAATTCCCCTTTAAAGTTTCGGGGGCAACGCGGAGGAGCATTCAAGCGCTTCGTGTACTATCCACATCCACCCAAGCGCAAACTTATTGAATCGCGTATGAATTATAGCCGGCGGGCGTTCGTAAATTATCCAAGGCCTGGCCCGAGAGGATCGCATTCCTCCCCATTGCTCATTCCTCATCGCAAAATGGCCGGACGATCCAACAAGCGGCGGCAGCCCCGCCGGAAAGAACGCGCGAGTTGATTTATACGCGCGAAATGCTTAAAGTGTTTGCTCGTGATTAGAGTGAATGCACATGCTGGACTATACAGGACGATCAGAAACCGTTACTATGGAACTCCGGTCTCCGATTCCTCCTATTCCTAAAAAACAGATTGGCTTGTAAATATTTTAACGCTGCTGTAGATTCTTCTCATTGCTGCACTGATCACTTATTCATGAGCCTTTCCGATTCAAATATAAATTACATTCCCCTTTCCCGTTAGGAACCTCCTCTCCGTTCCCGTTCAATCTGTACAGATTCGGTAGAAATGAGACTTGGAGTGGAGGACATTCAAAAGTTTTTTTTTATATCATACGCCTACATACCTATTACGACTATGTGTGAGAGGTAATCTGGTGGCAGGGTGTACATGTTGTGCTTCTTCGAACCTCCCTTGCAATCGCCGACGCCATTGCACTTGATCACTTTGATTTCCTTCGGACTGACGGATAACGTCACTGGCGTAACTTCCACTCTCTGCAAATGAGCTATTCGTTAAGTTCTGCAGTGCGGCAAGTGTATGGAGGTTACCTACTCTGATTACTGCCTGAATCTGTGATCCCACATCCTCGGAGGTCACGTCCCCATCATCATGATCATCCACAACGCCAGAGTCGTCTAATGAAGACTCGCGATTATTGCCCTCACTGTTGCTGCTTGTTTGCCGGCTATGTGGTCCTAGTCTATGTGGTGCTAGAGTGTTCGCCGATTGTAGGGTATCGGGACACTTGGGATCGGACAGCTGCACGTGCTTTGGAGCTGGCAGGGGTAGGGGTAATAATTGCGGTCGCGGGGAGTTGCTCGCCCGGCTATTGCGCGGACTGGGACTGGGACTGGGAGTTACGGATCTACTGGATTTCTGCTTCGGCGACGACTTGGCGCTGCCCTTCGCTGGCTTGTGCTCCTTGGTGTGCTCCTCCTTGGGCAACATCTCCCCCATCGGCGGCGGGGAGGTGATCGCGTTGCTCCGGCCGCGTTTTCTCCGCCGCGTTCGCTTTCTTGTGTACGACGAGAGCAGCACACCTTTCCGGGCGTCGATCTTTTTGATCTTGTGTTTCGACAGCTGCTTCACATGGATGTTGGCTGGATCGAAGCTGAAGGTGGAGTCCTCGCGATGATCGACCAACTCTTTCTTACGCTCCTAAACAATGATATGGTTCAGCAAGATGGACGATGCTTGTGATGGAATATGGGACGAACCTCTTGGGTGATCTCAGCTTCCTCCTCGTAGGCCAGCGCGACCACAGCCAGCATTAGGTTGATGAGATAGAACGAACCGAAAAAAACGACGATGGTGAAGAACGATACGCTGATTGGTCCGCACGCCGACAGCACCATGTTGTAGACGTTCTCCCAGTAGTCGAGCGTGATCAGCTGGAAGGTGGTGAGCATGGACCAGAGGAAGTTGTCGAAGCTCGTATAGCCGTGGTTGGGGTTGTCACCGACGCAGAGGCACGTGTGCGACGGCGGGCAGTGGCGCGAGCCGGTGACGTTGCCGCAGATGACCGGATCGCCCGTCTCGTTCTTGAACAGCCACGTTTCCGGATTCGTCGTCCAGCTGGCCACACACGAGGGAACAACAAATGACTTTACAGTAACTCAAAAACCCGCAGCTTGGCGGCACATCCTCATGGGGACCGCATGATATACGACCGCTACGGCAAACTTGGAACCGTTCCAAGGCGAACTTGTTGATGACCCCTTCGCCCCCCGTTGCGAATGCGTTCGAATGGAAATATCAGGAGGGGTAAACTTACTTGTACCAGGCTTCGTACGTGGCATTGTGGTCGTCCATTTTCAGCACGCACTTGTTGCGCAGCTCACCCTTGTACACTTGCAGCGCGAAGAGGGCGAACACCATCAGGCAGAAGATGGTCAGCGTCATTACTTCCGCCAATTGCTTGAAAGAATGCAACAGTGCGTTGATAATGGTCTTCAGACCTATAAAAGAAACATTCCTTAATATTTCCTGACCACGTCCTGCAAATTCAAGTACAATATTTCGTTCGTCAAAAAGGGTCGTCAAAAAGGGTTTGCCTGAAAATACTTCAAACTCGTCGTTTCACTGTTAATTCCTTTCCAATAAACCATTTTGTTATAGTTACCTATTAGGACCTAATTTACTCGAAATGCAATAAGCCACTATAATCAACCAATTTAGTATGGACCATTTAAAAACAACTTCAATAAGTATAGCACATTTCGTCAAACAATGGTCAATTTTATGGTATTCAAAGTGCTGATAAATAAAACCTATATATCTCCACCGATCTGAAAGTAGGCACCTCAGTACGAACATCAGTCTACAGCAAGAACTACAGCAATCATCATGAGTTGGGTTTGGAGTTTGGTCTTATTGGTAGTGTTAGTCCTGATGGCTGACGCTACGAAGAGTGGACATGGACAACACGAACATGCACCAGGTCATAAACATAGTCATGGGTCTGAGGATGGACACTCACACGAGCCAGGTCACAAGCATGCCCACCATGATCATAAACATGGATCTGAGCATGGACACCAGGACCACGAGCAGGACCACGAGAATGGACATGGATATACATCTGGGAGAAAACTTCATGTCCCAACAATTGTAGAACACAATGCAGCCCACGATACAAAGGAACCTAAGAAGAGTTATCACGAGTCACATGTGGTTACGCCGGATTCTGTAAGGGACGAGACACACCATCACCATGGCAGAAAGCAACATGGTAATAGACGACACCATGATTAAATGCTTCCGCATTACAACGTTTTATTGGCATAACATAACATATTTAATATTACAAATGAGCAAATTAAAGAAAGTCCAGCGCATTTGTATTTACGCATAGTTGATAATCCGTCTCAACCTTCCTGGCTTCTTGAAAAAAAGCCTTGGTCTTTGTCCTATCAAAAGATTTCACACATTTACTCTCAGTAGAGGTTTGAGGAAGCACACACTGCGGCACTCCTTCTTTTCCACACGCTAACATTTTCCCGCGCAAACCCCTCAACCAAATTTTAATCTCCTCCAAACACTTACACTTCAATGGATTGCCATAAATTAGCAACTCGTAAACGATGAGTCTCTGCATCAAACTGGTACTCAAGAAATTTATGAGATTCCCGCTCAGATACAAACTTTCCAGCGCAAATTTTCCTTCGCCGAATATATCGTCATGAAGTTGTCGAAGTTCATTGTGGCGCAAACTGAGGATCTTCAGGTTCCCCATTTGGTGGAATGTGTTTGGTGAAATGGATTTGATGTCGTTGCCGTCCAAATTCAACTCGCGCAAAACCGGCAGCTTCTTGAAGTCGGTTGCCTTCAATTTATTTAAGCGATTATTGTCCAGCCGTATGGTACGCAGCAAATAGCAGAACTGAAACCAATCGCCATCGATGAACTCAAGCTTATTGTCTCCAAAATCCAGATATTCCAAGCTGGTCATGCTCACGAAACCAGCCAGACCTAGACTGGTGATTTTATTGTCTTTTAAGCTAAGCCTTCGGATCCGTTGGCGCAGAGTAAAGTCGAAGATATCCGGATCAAATGTGGTAAGATTATTATCGGTGATATTGACGTGCACCAACTTGGAAAGGTTGACGAAAGCATCCGCTTCGATGGTCTGCAGTTGTACAAAGTTGATGGTCACGCGTTGCAGCCTATCCAGGTTGCTGAAGGCTTCCTTTCCTAAGGTTGTAAATTTAGGTCTGTCATATCCATCGATGATGATCTCTTCCGGATGATCCTCAAATGTAGTGGAGGTTATACACCCGTTGATGGTCTTCTCCTCAGCGTTATCACCGAGGTCGAGGATGTAGGAGACTTGCACGTTCTTGAACACATCGCACGATTGACTTTGTAGAATATTGAGGAGGAAACAGAATGTGTAGATGAGCGAAAAATTAGCGTTCAGCATGTTGACTATCCGACTCTCCGACTCTCCGAAACTTTTTACTTCTGAGAATAACTATGAACTGTGACCTTGCAATCAAGCATAATCATCCACCAGTTCCAGATTGACGCAGTGTTTATGCTTGTCGGTGAGTGTTTGCGACGCCAGCTGGAAGTACTGTCGGCTCGCATTGTGATCCGGAGTCTCCTCGCATACGTTGCTCGGCGTCATGGGGAAAACACACACCGGGAGGTTGTCGATGCCATCGCACCCGTCTAAGGTCACGAGGGCCCCGTCCCCATGGTTGACCCATGCGACTATCTCAGGCATACATTTGCACTTGATGGGATTCCCGTCAATCATCAATTGGCTTGGCGTTATCTTGCTCATAAGATACCGCTCAATATAACCCAAGGCGTTAGCGCTGAGCATCCACACATCCAAACGCAACACGCTCGCTCCGAATATATCCGCCTTGATGACCTTGAGGCGATTGTGCGCCAGGCAGAGCACTTTTAAATCCTTGAGACGTTCGAATGTTTTCGCCTCGATTTTGCTGATGCGATTCTCATTCAAATGCAGCTGCTTGAGACGCTTGAGGTGATGAAAGGCTTTCGTCGAGAGTTGAGTAATCTCATTGTGGGTGAAATCTAGAATTCGTAGAGCTGTGCAATTCACGAACCACTCTGATTTAATGTCCTTTATCAGATTGTGTCGCAGCTTGAGCTTAATGAGACGATCCATATTTTGGAAGCCACCCACCTTGGAGATGCCGTTGCTATTCAGCATGAGCACTTCTATCGTGTTCACTGTGGGGCGATTGAAGGTGTCCAGAGGCACTTCAGTAAAGTGATTACCGATGATGTAGACTTCTCGGAGTCTAGGTATGTTTCGAAGCATTTCTCCGGAAATACTCTTGACGTTGCAATCCTCCACATGAAGAGTTTCCAACTTTGCCATATTCCGGAAGGCATCTCTGCCTAGGTGCGAAATGCTTTCGTTCTTGATTGTGATGTCTCCAGGGAGTTTATCACCGAGAGTAACTCGGTCGATGCAGTTGTTTATCTTTATTGGCCGATGATTCTTCTGATTGTGTATACGTATTTGGATTGTTACGTTACTAAAGAAATCACACTGACACAGACACGTCACGGAAAGCCACGAAAGAATCACACATTGGAACCACTGCATGATGTTGCTGTGCGCATGGATCGCGTATAAGTAATGTTACAGTTCGTAGTTGGTGCTTCGTTTATAAACAAGTTTTGGACTGTCTGCAATCTCACTGATAAATATTCATGGGGAATATCCAACGGTCAACTCACAAGCATAACACGAGTTTTGGTGAATCATGCTTACAAAACCTCAAAGACCTGTGTATTGGTGATTTTTTCCAGTTCGATGATCTGCAGTCCCACATAGTTGATCCGCTGAAGGTTTGCTTTACTAGCATGGTGAATTTAGGTCAGTCATATCCGTCGATGATAATCTCTAGAGGACGATCTTCAATTTTAGTGGAGGTTATACATCAGTTGATGGTCTTCTCATTATCCGCATTATCAGAAACTTACTTTGAGCATAAGTTGACTATTACTTGATCACACTCTATCTGTCCAAGATCCGAGGTCGGCTTACCTGAATATGAAAATATTTACTATTGGGGGGAAGTATGCCAATACAGGCTCTATACTACTTCTGCTGAGAATGCCTATAAACTGTGACCTTACGCAATCAAGCATCATACTCATCAGCCAATTCAAGATTGACGCAGTGTTTGTGCTTGTTCACGAGTATTTGCAACGCCACTTTTGTCGTAGACTTCTAGTCGTAGACTTTCCCGGCGTCGAGTTCAAATACTTGGGCTCAAAACCGTCACCGCATAACTTGCAGGTAATCGACGTTCGCCTCATGCTCTGTTCTAT
>JARJDQ010004876.1:0-12131 GCA_030264215.1 Geostiba sp. GC000077 | reverse complement strand
TTTGTATATTTGCAGCATGGGAACATGTACTATCTGGTGATGGAGATGGTCGGCGGCGGTGATCTTTGCAACTTTATCCGGGCACAGCGCAACGGCCGTCTGGAGGAGCAATGCACGAGGTTGTTTGCCCGTCAGCTTATATCGGCGATATCCCATATGCACAACCTGGGCATCGTTCACAGGTAAGTGGAGCTATTTGCAATCAAACATTCATTCATCTTCGATCGGTGAGCACTCTAAGTTCCTCTTGCAAAGAAACTTGGAATTGAAGGTCTGGCATGAGTCGGGAAAATGCGCACAACGCACATATAGTGTATAGTTTATGTGGAAATCTAATCGTACGCCGAGCGCTCGAAAATAAACTTTAATCTTTTACAATATCGCGTCGTTTGTTTTCCGATGTGTGCGCCCAACATATTTTTCGATTTAGGCGCGCTGCACGCTAGTTTGGCACTCGTGGAATTTTATTTGATTTTCCGTGGTTACCACCGTGCTCGGCTGCAAAATAGTACGCCTTTCTTTTGTGCTTTAAGAGGCAGCGTTGGGCGGCATCTCATATCCTCAAGTCGAAAGTTGGACGGTGCGCGGCGCAAAATCCAGCCGCATAAATTGCGCGAATATATTTCGTCGAAACTCAACACGCCTCCAATATGTTCGACATAATATAGCGTAACACGAGGCGAGTGGCTGCCGCCAGCAGGAGAGTCGAGTTGAACATCGACATCGTGTCTCGGCGGCGGCGGCGGCGGCGCTGGTGCAAACTCGCGTCGCATTTCATAAAGTTGTAAAAGCGAGGCGAAGAGGAAGACCGTGGTGGTAGTGATCCAAAACGAGCATGCAATCGAGCGTTCTAATAAGCTCTATTAAGACGATATCGACTTCGACAGCGTTTTCAGTGTCTTCACGATCCAAATGTGATGAACTTACATATTTATTTCGACACACTTGTAACATGCAAGAACACACATATTGGCATCATCAGAATACTGAATAATTCATTGTGCAACAGTTCGATGATTTGCTAAATAGATCGTGACTGGTTACGGCACATTAATATTAAAATTAATACAATTCATGCGCTGCCCGGCGCCTCCACTCTCGGTATCGATCATTAAATGACATCGTTATTGCCGGCAATAATACATAGCTAATTACAACATGCTGACAATATTTTACTCCCGATGGACCATTAATGTTATTTATCTCTACCGATTTCAAGCTTTTTTCCAAGTTTAATATGAAACTGTTTGGTTTTATTCAGTTGTATTTTGTGTCTAGGATATTTTCCATTTCCTCCAACGTTGCATTTCCAAAAATTTACAAGTCTTGCAAAATATACACTCGACAACACACATTGAATTCGAAAGGAGTACATGCGGCGTGAAGGAGGATACACGCGATGCGCGATATGGCGGTATTGGAGGCAGTGCTGGTGGCAGTGGCGTCAGGATGCAAAATGCACTCTTCGATTGCCGGCGTGGATAAGGCGTTTGCTGGCCCGCGCGACTCGTAAAACCGCTTTCAAGAGAGGGCGAAAGCGCGAAGAATGGCGCCTCTGCATAAATATGCAATAATTTGATACGCCGCCTCCGCCCGCAAACGCAAAAGCGTACAGTTGGAGATAAGAAGGAACCGAAACGGTAGCTGTAACTGAAACTAAGAAATAACCGTTTGCGACGCAAACACAACGCGCGGCTGAAAATTATTTCATTGCGCACTACAGCACAACACAACAGCAAGAAATAAGGACATGAAAAGCGATGCGGGCCGGGAAAAAGTAACGCGGAAATATTCTAATGTCAGGTCGTTAGGTTTAACGTGCACACCCTTCGTCTTTATATCATTGTTAATTACTCGTGAAACACACAAAACCACTTTGCATCGGCATCTTGATTTGCAATTTGCGATGAAGCTCGACGAAGCGCTGGGTTGCAGTGTGACGGCGACATTTGCAAGGGCGGATATAGGATAGGGATAGGGGTAGTTGCTGGAATTATGCGCTGTGGAAATTTATACGCTCGCTCGCAACTGCAGAAATACACTTCCCCGACAGCACAGAGACAGTTATGATCGTGTTGTGTGTCAAGCCGTTGTTACACTTCTTGTTAATCCTGTTAGCACATTACGGCTGATGTAGTGCATATAACATGATTAGCTCTCATCCATTCAACTCTTACAGCCCACATTTGTTTTCATGTTGATAACATGTTGATAACAATGCTTTAAATTTCATTATAATTGAACACACGTTTGGTTCTTCAATCTTCGTTCATTTCTAGCGCTTCCAAAGCAAAATTTAAATTATGTCGGCTTTGTGTTTGCGTTGAAATGATGACACATGTGTTTACCCTTTGATGTCTGCGAGTACGTATAGAATTTGCACACAAACGCAAATACGCAACCCTTGAACATGAAATGGAACTCGGAACGCCAGTGGTGGAAACGCTTCGTACCACCGATTTTGGATTTGTTTGTTCAGTTTATTTCCCTATACTATGAGGGGTAGCGTGTTTGAGCAGGCGATATGACTCCTCGGCTTGGGCTTGGAATGGTATGCTCAAGAAGGGGTTGATAATTACGAATCAGGCATGACGATGTTAAACTCTTTCATTTACATCACCATTGCTTGCATAATGAGGAAATTATAGCACGAAGGTTTGAAAAAAGGTGGATAAAAAAATTATAGCTTGAAATTTCCTGGAGACGTTTGCATTATTGACGAATCAATATGGAGTGGCAGTGGCAGTGCATTAAAATCAATTCCATTTGGTTGGCGGGGAAGATGATGTAGCGGATTGAGTGGTGGTGTTGGGAATTAATAAGTCTGAAAGCGCCTTCCACCTGCACTTGCACTTGGCGTTGAAACATAACCAAGTGGCATTCAAAAAGTTTGAATGTTGGAAATAAACGCACTCAGACGGCGATGATAAATTAAATTCGTGGTCGCGAGCGCGCCACCTTAGCCGCCGCTATTGATTAAGACATTTTGACGTGCGTTTTGTTCTAATGTATGCACTTGTAACGCGCGAGAGTAATTGCTTTTTCGCCCACCGCCCCCGCTGAATGCGGATTTGCTTGCGTTGCTGGCGCAGCGAAAGTTTGCGCCAGCGAATTACAGCCGTACAAAATGGTAGGTAACACCTCTCGTGCAAAGCCTCCCGCGCCTCCGCCATCGCGCTGTACACTTCGTAATTTGACGTGAAAGTAATATTAACTTAAAACGTATCATAAACAAACTAAAAACTAATATTAAAGTGCAGCTGGTGCAGCGCCATGGCGCGACTTTGGCACGTTACTGGAAGGGGGGGACGGCTTCAAAAGTTTGCGTTATAGACTTGCCGGGCGTCGGAACTCACGCGCCACACTATAAAGTACGGTAACGCTGAAAATAAGTGCGCTCACACTCCACGTATTATGTACGAGTATGTTTGTTGGCAGGGGCGGACCGAGGACCGAGGACCTTCACAACCATCGCCAGAAAAAGAGTTACATCCGTGTGTGTGATGGTGTAGTTAAACTTTGCCGCTGACTGTTGTAAAGTTACAAAGTTGCAAAACTGTCGCGCTAGATTTCGCTTTTTCAGCGGTTGTCCTGAGGGTGTGAATTTTAAATTAAATATTCGCGCATCGACGTTGGTGTAATACATCCCCGAGACCGGGGAGATGTGTGACAATAAAATGTGCATGCAAATTTCCGCTGCTTGGCGACAAATTCATAATGTACACGATATTTGTGTTTGTGCGGGTGTGTCGTGTCGTATGAGATCGTAAAACTTGAATATTTGGTTATGTTTCGTTGCATGCAACAATGACGCACTTGCTGCGACCTTAGAAAAAAGGCAGTGCCGTGCGGATCACAGAAGCAGACATTTTGCAGGCATCTTATTATTTAAGTTTTTCATTTAAATATTTTGATGGTCAAAGAGACGCTCATTAAAATAGATTTTTTTTCAAAATTATAAATAAAAATTACTGAAATACACCCTTGAAACTTGGGCAAGCATCAGAAATTTTACTTCATATTTTTGGAAGCTCAAAAGGCACCTCAAAGTAAAAGTTCTTATCCATCGGACGAATTACTCAGATCGCATTCGTCTCGCTTCGCAACTTTCGTCCTCCTGAGTAATAGCCACTCAATCGCACTCGTAGGTAATATAATATTAGGGTGTTTTTATAATTGAAATGATACTTCGGCAATTTGAGCTAAAAGTTACATCAAATAAAATAGGCTCATATTAGGTGAATTTTTAAACCAAATTTGCGCTCAATGGTGTAATCGCGGCACAACTATGGCAAATTATACATTTGCTGATAGCTGCATAAATTGCCTATTCAAACATATATAATAAAATTGTATAGGTATTTATGTCACCGAGTTATTCGGCTTTGAAGTAGGAGTAGATAGTTATTGTTTTCGCTAAATCGAGAATAAACTGTTTTGGGATTAATGTCAATATCTTTCGGATTTGTTATTTTAGCGACTTATATATTTTTATTTGAATAGGCGGATAAATTTTGCAGTAGATTGATATTCAATGTAATGTTGGATAATATGTTTTAGAGGGTTTATTTAATATCAAAGTTGGAGCAAGCAAAAAAAGATATGGATTTTTTTTACTTCTTCATCATTTCTTTAATAATTAATTTTATTAAAAAGAAAAGTTAATTAGCTTATGATAGGAAATTAAATTCTACATCAGTTACTTTTTATGGTGTTTTTATATTTGTAATTGTACTTAAGTTTTTTTAGCTAGAAGTTACATAAAATAAAATAACAATGAAAAACGTATATTGGATGAATTTTGAAACCAAATTTGCGCTTAATGGCGCAGTCGCCGCTGATAGCTGCATAAATTGCATATTCAAACATATACATATAATAAAATTATGTAGGTATTCATGTCACCGAGTTATTCGGCTTTGAAGTAGAAGTAGATAATTATTGTTATAAATCAAGATTAGTCTTTTTTGTAATTAATGTCAATATCTTTCGTATTTGTTATTTTAGCGACAAATATTTTTTAATTTGAATAGGCGGATATATTTTGCGGTAGATTGATATTCAGAGTAATGTTGGATGATATGTTTTAGTAGGGTTATTAAATATCAAAGTTGGAGCAAGCAAAAAAGAAATTTAAGTTGAAAGTTTTATTTTTACAATTTCATAATTTTTTTTTGCAAAGAACTATTTTATTGAAAATAAAAGTTAAATAGATTATGATAGGCAATTAAATTCTACATAAGTCCCTTTTTATGGTGTTTTTATATATGTAATGGTACTTCAGTTTTTTGAGGTAAAAGTTTCATCAAATAAAATAACTATACTCTGTTCGCTGGAACCTTATCGATTTCTGACGTTTCCAATTGGAGATGGAAAGCGGCGCAACGGTGTTGAGTGAAGGAGAGAGGGGATATGATCTCCCTTACACACGTGCAGTTCGAAACGTCAAAAATCGGTAAGGTTCCAGCGAATAGAGTATATGAAAGTAAGGTTTGGGACAGCCATTATAATATTTGTAAGATCAAATGTCACCGTACGCCTCTGCGTTGAGCGCTGGTATTTTATGTGCTAGGTATCGACGGGTTGTTACAGGTGTGAGGGGCGGCGGTGGTGGAGGAGAAGAAGGTGGGTTATGGTGGGTTTGACTCTTGGCGCGTGTTTTTGGCACGCATCAAAGAGACGCCCGAACGCAATATTCCTGGGGCAAGCAAGCAGCCACGCAACGAACGTCTATTTCACGCACACCACCTTTTCAAATATGAATACCTGCGTTGTAGGTGTGTTGCGGGCGAGGGCGGAAGGTGGAAAGTGGAAAGGTTCCAAGGAAGCGAGGTATTTAACCAGCGTTGGTGTGTACCAGTGTGTGTGTGTGGGAGGTAGTCCTTGGCAAACTTGGCGCGCAGCAGCTGAGATTGCAATACATGTTTGCTGCGACGCCTGCGAGGCCTGCGATGAATGGCAGCGCGGCGTTATTTGACGTATGTTTGCGCCCACCTCACAGGTCGATAGAATGGCAATAGATGCCGTCGCGAAATCATATATGTTGCTGTGCGCAGTGCTAAAGTTTAGACCTTCGAGTAACCCCGGCCAAGTTTTATAATCTGTATATTGCTTTGACCGTGCAAATACGGGTCACCTGTTCGCACACCGCACACATACAACAAATGCGCGATGGGGTACTGATTAAACTTCCTGTCCGTAATAACTAGCAATAACTTGCGTTTGAATGTTCTGATGTTCCCGAAATGGCGCCCGACCTGCAATGCACGTGTAATTTGTCCAGATTACGTTCGAGTGCGATGAGGTTTGCATTAATATGCGCTTTTCCCTTGGCGGCGCCGCCGGGCACGACCAATTTCGGCCGAAACCCACCCCGACCCACCCACACCGGAGACCGGACATATTACACGTGCAAACTGCCTTTGGTCATCCCCCTTGCGCGGTGTGGCTTCGCACGTAAATAGATAGATGGAATGGATGACAGCAAACAAACGATCTGCGCGTCGACAAATATTCCGCATATTTATAAACGTTGCGTGTCCCTCTGACTATGCCAGCCCTGTTGCAGCGCCTGCAACATGTAAATCGCGATCGTTTATTCGCCATTTCCGACGCGGCCGTTATTTATGCGAATTTGCATGCCTATGAATGGGCATTAATTTTATTTACAAGCGCCTGGGATAGGGGTAATAAAAAGCGCGCATGCACAACGCGCCTCCCCAGCGTTACACGTGAATAAGCTTAATTTGCCACTAAAATGTATCATCTGCATTAGCTATTTTACGACTTATAAAACTGCTTGTGTGTGTGTGTGTGTGTGACGGCTCGCCAACTTTTTGGCATGCACACATGCGCGGTGCTTAAAAGATTTCGAAGCCCGTGAAGCCTCAATGAAAGTTGCAAGTTGCAACTTTTACGTCACGATATGCACATTACGGTTCTGCCACTCCGGGGCACACTCCTGCGAGGCACTTTATAAGCATATCGCGAATGTAAGCTCGTAAGCTTTATCTTCCGCAATCAAACGCGACACGACGCGCTCGCGCCGTCCCCGTCCCTAAAATGACATGTGACATATTTCCGCCGTTGGATTTTATGCAAAAATCAATTTCTGAATGCATGTGGAAAGCAACGCCCAGCCACTTGGGAGTTTAATGCCGCTGGGCGCCGTAAATATTTTAGTATTTGTTGCTCCTTGCTCGTCGTTCATTAAAGTTTCCTTCGTAATCATTTCGCGTTCAATTCCCGTCCGTAGAATGGGCCGTTTCCGAATGAATCGGAATAATCATTAGCAGTAAATGTTGAGTCATAAAGCTGCATCGATGCACTTCAAACTGCCAACTGACTTTTTTTCGTTTGCGCCGCGCATCACACCTACCTAAATAAACTCTTCGCGTCGTCGCGTCGGGACGAAACATGGCGCATTGTGCGCCGCGGCGCGCAATAAAGTAAACACGAACGCAACGCGAGGGTTGAAAAACAATGCCAGAGATGGGGAAAAAGTCTGGCAGCGGTGGTCGGGAAAATTTTTCGTCCTGTAATTAATTTCGGCGATGTGTGCGGGGTCGTATACATAATTGATTGCCGCCACGGCAAAAAAAAAGCGCACACGGTACATTATTAACAGAACACATACTCGTAAAAATTTTTGCATACATTCGTTGATTTATACTTCTTTGCGCCCGCACTGTCGCGAGCATGGTAGCAAGTTGCAGGCCACCACCGCAGCCGTCGCCACCCTGAACTACATCAACGGAATTTTGTCGGCCGCAAAATGGTCTACTGTTAGACAGTGGTGGTGGTGTTGGTCCTGTTGGTCCTGCAACATATATAGTGTAGCAACGCAATTAAAATTGTGTACTTATTGCTTCGCTCTTCGCTTCCGCTTACAATATCGCCCTGGTAGGCAACAAATATTTGCTTATGGATTTTTACCCTGGAAACAAATTTGAACAAAAATTGTATATGTTGCTGCGAAATTAAATCTACAACGTAGCGATTTGAGCGGAAGTAAAATACTTTGCTTTGCCACAACGCCACGTGTTTGCATACTGTCTCACCGACCCCCAAACATCGGCGCACCGACAGCGGCTCCGTTAATAACTTATATCGCACTTCCCGCTCGTAAAGATCAAAACCGACGCTTATAGATTTAAATTGACGCGTTATAATGGGTAGTGCACTCGTAAAACGAACGGCAAGCAGGCTCTTCGTCCTTCGCCCCTGTTTCCTCGTGGCTCGTCCTTCGCACTTCCTCCCGCTCGTGTGTATATTACACCTATACACCCCAGCTTCGATTCGGCGCCTCCACCACTCCACATTGCTTGACTTGACTTCACTTCACTTCGCTTTACCGGCGCAGGGCGCGCCCGCCATGTTGGCCGTAAACTTGACGTTATATCTCGGCTTTGCCAGTTTCTGACTGATAACGACACCGCCAAATTGCATGATTAAAACATTACTATAACAATATAGCAAAACGCGCTCCGGCGCAACTCTCTAACCAGCTCTAACGACTTTATGCATTACGACTTTATTATTTCCGACATTACTTGCGCGCCCTTAAACTCGTTACGCTACACTTTCGCCTCCATCCTGCTCACGCGCATGCGCATCCAGCGCAAGCGACTTTAAATATGCATTAGGGCGTATGAAATGCTTTCATTTTATTGGCATGCATTGACACGTATTTAACGACTGAACGTTTCTTTTTAACGGTTTTTCTAAAGTTTTATTCCTTATTCTTTTGCTTACTGTACGCAGCAGGAATAGCAGCAACACGAATGCAATTTCCAAACGCGTGCACATGCTATGATAATCTGACATTGCTTCGGGCTTATTTAATACCAATGTGAGACACTATTTTTGTTTTAATATTCTCCAAGGATCGAAATTGTTATTTATACGCCGTGCGACTCTAACAGCTCCCCAAATTGCCCCGCAGTTGCTTTTTTGTTGCGTTCTTCGCGAAGCCGCACGGCGCCAACACGCATGCATTTGAATTATTTATTTTGTCTTGTATGTGCGCGCCTGTAGCCTGAAAATCTACATAGATATAACTTTTCATGGCGCGCGCGCGCGCGCCGCACGTTTCATGCTTCTTCCTTTCGTGTGTATAACGGCCAAAAACATGCGTTTCACTCGTCGGCGAAATAAAAATTTCACTTTAACGATCCCTGAATGCGCTGCGCAGTGGGTTGTGTTGTCATCGCAAGAGTAATTGGCACCTTATAGGCTGGATCTTTCATTCTTTCATTAAAAATTGCGCTTTGTTCTTTTGTGCCGAAAGGAGCTTTTTTCCTATTTGCAGCGGGAAGTTGGAAGTTTGATGCCGTAGTCTCTGACGACAAATCAAATATTTATACTTAATTGGAGCCGGGAACACGTTTGATGTTTGAGGGTATGTGTCTCCTGAGTCCTGCGTCCTGACGATATGCTTGTTTGTTGCCTGCGCCGCTGTGCGCAGTGTGTGACTCCGTATCGACGCAGTGCGGAAACGACGCGGCGGCAGGTTCTTATCAATTAGCGCCATATAATTATTATGAATGACATCGTACCGGTGCACCCTTGGGGGCAGTTACCGGGCCGCGGCAGGCGCTCTTAAAACTTCCAGAATGTAAATTTTGATTAGCCTCACGAGAGCAGCAGCGCCAAAATACGACAAAATTGGAATATATTGGCAAAAGATTTTTAGGCCTATCTGGGTGGTGTGGGTGGTGTTTTTCATCGTGACTGGAATGCCTATGTGAGCGCGCTGCGTATCAATTGGATCGATTTATTTCCCAAGGACGCAAGGACGAAGGACGACGGTGCGCACACTGATTAAAATCAAATTGAAATTTATACCCATGCTACTACTCCTCCGGTTGGCGCATGATTAATGATCGATTAATACAGTCGAATTTTGAACAGGCGGGCCCGCCACTGGAGATTAGTTAAAAAGGTGTCAAAGATAAAGGAGTGTAATCAATCAGGTGAATAAGGGATGGCTAATCAAGTAAGGCGTGTAGCGAAAGTAGTCTTAACAGGATCGGGGACGATCCAATTTTATCCCCGCACACCTTCCCTTTGCTCCGCGGTGGGGTTGGTTGGGTCTTGCTGGACCGGACCTCGTGTCAAACTCAATTAGGGAGTCGTTCCGCTCTCCCGGTCCTGGGTAATTGGGCTCCATTAGGACGCGGCAAGATTGTGTTGTTTAAGAAAACACTGCCGCTAATGTCCGCATGTGACACATTTGCTCCGGGGTGCAGCATACGAGAAAGAAATTGCTAGTTTTGCAGCCGCCGTCGTTGCCTCGTTGCCTCCGTTGCCGTCGCCAGCGTCCTGCTGGGATGGTTAAAGCACGCCACGGTTCGTTCCTACTGTTTTTCTCTTACCCTTTCTTTTTTCTCTGCCCACAGCCGAAAGCACACCAAGCAAAGACTCTGCGGACGTTCTTCTTTAAACACATTCCACACGCGCACGTTGAGCATTAGTTTTCAGATTCGTCCGCAATTTAGCCCGGTAATTTGACAATGTCGAAGTGTTGGGACTGATGGAAGCCCAATCGGCGTCGCTTAAAGTTTAAGAAAGTCTGATTTCTCGTCGCTTCGCCGAAAGGTTTTCATTACGATCGGCGATGGCGTGGAAAGACCCTATAAACCAGATCACCCTAATAATTCTTTCCTCCGGTGCCGGTTTATGCTGCCGCCGCCAACATGCCTCTGCGTCGACCTTGTTCAATATGGCACATCGGGTCGGCGTTCGGCGTTCGTTCGTAACTAGTTAGAAAAATCTGCACAAAGTGCACTTTTTACGTCTTCGTTCTTCCTTTTCGGGCGAGGCGGCCGTAAATAGTGACGACTGATGGAAGGAATTGATTTCCCAACAAAAGAGACGCGCGCACGCGGAAAAGCCGCGCGCCGTAAGAGTTGAGTCAGTCGTCGCATCGGGCCAAAAACGCCGCCCCTGGTAAAGTGGATGGTTTTATTGTCGGTCGTACTCTCCGGCTCACGGTATCAGCACGGCGACACACTTGCGTTGCATTGAATTTCGCGCAACGCTTTAAATTTATCCCTCCCACGGCGGCGAAAAAAAGGACACGTCATTTTACGATTATGAACGCCATTACCTTCGAGTATTAAAAAAGTCCTCGGCGGACTTAAAACCAACCGAATCGCTTACTTAAACTTGTACCTCGTGTCCATAATTCATTCATGCCGGCATAGCGACAGTGTGGGGTGGTGAGCGTTTCCGATTCCGTTTCGTTTCAGGTTTCAATTTCCCAACGCGAGCAGTAAACTGAATTTGTGCATTAAAACACTTACTTTGTTAGGTTTTTTATTTCGTCGCTGGGCGCTAGTTAAAAGCTTATCGATTCGCTAGCCAATAACAATTGCGAGCGGGCGAACGAACGCTGCCCTTGTCCAGCCGAGGGGGGGTGGCAAGTATCCGGGCGTCAAATCAAATCAGAATCAGATTCACTGGGACACTGCGAGCGGCGAGTGCGCACAATAAAATTGATTGTGAAATTCCGGCGATAGGTGAAGTCGTTTAAAGAGTGGTAATCCTGAATTCCGGCAATTCTATATTCTCACAATACCGGGTGGACTAAAATTATTGGCGGAAAAACGCCATGATGAAAAAAGTCTTCGTTTGACTTCACGAGGTCTTCAAAATTTGAATTTTTAGGTTACAACAGCTGTTGTAAAAGTTGAACACTTGTGCGAAGTCAGTTTTCTCTTAAATAGCATGTAACCAGAATTATTCTTTATTTTTTAAACTTTAACTTAAATTAATTTGAATTAATTAAATTCAAAGTTTTAAAGTGCTAACCATTGTGGTTAAATGCTACTTAATACTGACTTTACAGAAAGAAGTGTTCGATTTTTACAACAGCTCTTGTGCAATGGTAACGAATTTTGTTATTATGCATATTTGTATCCTAAAAATTCCAAATTTGAGGACCTCAGAATTTTTGTTTCATCAAGATTATCGTTTTCTTTTGACATATGCTATCTGATCTGATGTATGCAATCTGATGAAGAGCAGGAAAATGCAAATGCAAATAACTCCGTACTTCCGTCATCATCATGCACCAATAGTTCTCACAAAATGTACATTTTAGCAATTTTTTGTTCTGAGTTCTGAAT
>JARJDQ010004864.1:0-10973 GCA_030264215.1 Geostiba sp. GC000077 | reverse complement strand
ATATTCATCATTAAATCAGGATATAAAATAAATAATATTATTTTTCAATATTATTCCAATATTGAATTTCTTTTCGCATCGCATCTACAGAGCGTCCTTGACCCAGCCATCGAATCTGATGACTCACTCACCCCCAATGCAACCTTTGCGCCGCGCCCCATTATCCTTAATAATAGTTAGGTCCTTCAGCCTGCTAGTCAGTTAGTCAATTGTCGCCGGAAGTGTATTTCTGCTTTCGCTGATAAGACGCTTTTCGCTTCACAATGTATACATTATGTACCTCTACGTTTGGGGGTGCGATTCGGGTGGCCTAAACGTGTGTGCGTTGGGCGAGTGTTATTAATGGAAATCCCAATCGAAGGACTTGGGACGCCCGGACTTTGGGACGCGCCAAACTATCGCCGAAGTGGATTTCCAATATGGCGCCGCGTGTCGAACAGGCTCGCGGACATACGCCGGGCAGACGCGCGGGATTGTCGAAACTGTTGAATTTCACCTTCCAGCGACGACAAAGAAAAGGGTTAATGGGTTTCCCGTCCGATAACGATGCGAACACGTTTAATTGGATATTTCGATAGTTCGCCCCGTACCTTAACAAATAATTAAACATATTAGGCACACACGCGGTAACCTGATTACATTTTTCAACTCTCAATTTAGTTTCACTTTGAACACATGGTATGACATAGAATTTTGTCAGCGCGCTTAATTTGGAGTGAATCTTTGTATTTATTTCCTGGATCAGTTGCTTTGTGCAGGTAATAAATCCTTACCGGCTTTTTGATTCGCAGTCCTTTGCCAAAAAGGACCTTTTTCCTGCCGAATTCAAAGCCAGCCGAAATGAATGTGAACGCAAATGAAAAAACGAACGGAAGTTAAATCAGTGGAATTGGCAATTTTTTCTGCACTCTCCTTTTTTTGCGTTTTCCTCCGCTTCCTTGCCACCACCTGCTTTTTCTTTGGTTTCTTCTTTGGATTTTCCCCCCGGTTTGTGTGGTTTTGCAGGACGAGCGAACGAGTGCGACGGCTGATCATTAATTTACGAGTGTTTTCACCTGTTGCTCGATACTCCTATTCTTGATCAAGATCCTGATCCTGTTCCTCAACCAGATCCTGATCGTTTATCGTCCTTCTGCTTCCACCTAGTATTCGCATATCGCACGCGATACGCGTAAAAGTGCGTAGGGTTATTTTTCACCTTTTCCCAGTCTATCGCGCTTTTTCGTCTTTCCCGGTTTTCCGATTCCTTTTTTTTTTTTGCAACGACTTTTTCGTTTCGATTAGACATTAAAAATGGGCGGAAGAAAACGTTCTAAGGATAATTCCTCGCGTCAAGTGGCGCGAAGGACTCGGAAGGAAAAGCGTGGAAATGTGTGCGTCATGCATTCGCGCCAATCGAGCGCTGCAATTGTGCGGAAAAACGTTATTGGATTTATCACCGATTGGCACCGGATTTCCCACGAAATGATTATTTTTACAAATATTTTCCACGAGCTGCGCAAAAAATGACTCAATTTGCACACTTTTATACTTTTTGCGCTCACCTGGACCTGAAACATGATTTTCAGTTCTATGATTTTAAAGCCCAAGGGCAAAAATTGATTATAAGCATTTTAGAGCGAAATTTTAGGATTCGTGATACAAAAATAATTCTTTCACTACAAACATTTTGTATTAATTTTTAACTTCAGAAATTCTCGTTTTAACGCAAAATCAATGGTTTTAGCGAAAATAAACACAGTTCTAAGCATCAAAAGTAGTGTTTTAGAGCGAAATTTGGCGATTCGTGGCACAAAAATAATTGTTTTAGTTTGTAGTGAAAAATTTTATTAATTTTTAACTTCAAAAATACTCGTTTTAAGTAACTAAATATATGCAAGTTTCTCGGTGAGTAAAAAAGTAGATTTTTGTACCTTAGGCCGAAACACTGTGTTTCAGCCCTGCATACGCAATATACTATATTAGCGCTCATTTTAAATGTCGCTGTATTTCTTTGTGAACCTTAAAAAGCTTTGCCTGTAAAGCGGAAAAAAGTGGGTAGTTTAGCGTTTATCCGTTTTTAATATAAATACCTAATGCGAAATTACGAAATGCGCTGGCGTGCGCTTTCACGCTTATAGATGCGGCCTCGATTTTCCACTTTCCACTCTCCGGGAGCATCGTACGGCAGCCAGCCCAGCGGCAGCGGCAGCCAGTCCTAAAAGAACATCCAGGAAGCAAAATTGCACCTCGGAGGCAATATTCGAACCGAACCGAACGCTTCATCTTGTACATTTTGCTCGTACATTGTACATTTATTTTCTTCACTAAAACAACCCCACTTAAACGAACTCGCCTCAAATAAAAATACAACTTTCATCTAGGTGCATGAAGTAGGTACATATAAAATTAATCATTTCGATTTACTTGTGTTAAAATGCTTTATTGGACTTTTTGCATTGATTGCTTCGAACACACTGTATGAAAAATGGATATTCAAAAATGTAGATGAAGCGGAGGCGTTTAAAGCAAGAAGATGAAGGAAAGTTGATTATAAAGTGATTTTCTTTGCGAATCGCGAGATTACGGAAGCGTTTTCGTGAATTTTGTTTTTTATAAACAAAAATCGACGCATACATACTCCAAAATTCGGCGAAATACTAAAATAATTTACAGAATGGAGAGCACGTAAATAATACATTAATGTGCGGGTGTGCGTCGAGCATAAGCAGAGAATATTAATGACTTGTAATTAACCCACGTGGAACATGGCTGTGACACCCATGCCGAAGCCAGCGCCTCCTAGCGGGCGCGGCGCTGTGTATTGGGCTGCCTATAGCTGGGAGGGTGGGATAATGGCAATCATGACGGCATCATCAATTCACGATCACAAACAATCACAGAGACACAGAGGCGCAATGTTGTGTAACTATAGTTATGTAGTTATAACTGCAATGTTAAACAATTGTTCTTGTCGCTGTCAGTGTCATTGATTTGGTCATTTGATGGATTTGAATATGCAATGCGTTTGCACAGTGTGCTGATGCGTTGGCAGTCGGATTGTTTTCGGTTTGATGATTTATTTATCGTTTCAATTAGCACGCTTTTTCAAAATGCAAGCATCAATGCACCATGATGCGCCAGGGTTAATTCCCCGCTTTATATGCATTTATAACAAATGTATGCACAATGTGTCGGATTTACATTTGCTGCTTAAGTGCTTATTACAACAACAAATGTTTGCATAACACATGTTCGTTTTTTACGTTTTTTTCGATTATATCTCTGTTGTTATTCAATTAATAAACCCCAACAATTTATAACTAATATGATCAAAAAAGCATATCTTTTATACATTGATAAATTTAATGCGCTATAAAGTGGATAAGAGTGGGTAAAACTGGGTAAATGAAAATGTTATTTTTTGTAATATCTTCCTTGTGTAGCACCCAGTATAGTTGAAAATAATTTTATGCACGGGCATCACGATAACTTAAATTAACGCGCGTAAGTTTGACCTAAAACTGATGTGTTAGAGCTCCTTTTACGCGTTAGCGGCCATATTTGATGAGTTAACCTGTGTTAACGCACTAGTTCAGCAGTACTCAACCTGTGTCTCTGTAAATAAGTAAGATACGGTCCGAAATATAACAGAAAGGGATAAATATTGTTCATAATGTAAAAATGTAATGTTGTCGTCGCTGATCCTTTTTGCTCATCTGCTCGCTAAAAGAAAATGCAAATGTAGTTCGCATCGAATCATTAAAATTCGCATTCTGGACGCCGCGCGTTGCCATAAGGTGCAAGCTCCCAAGGCAAAAAAAAAAAGAACGCTAAAATGTTACGCGAATGAATAATGAACGAAGTCTCAAAGTCGAAAAAATGAAGAAGAAAAAAAAAAGGAATAACAAGTAACGAATAACGAATCGCACGCGCCGAATAGCGAATGGCGAATAACGAATGACGAACAGGGAATATCATCCTGGGGAGCTTCTGGTCATTGGAGAAAATATTGCCCCTCGCTCCACAAACATTCTTTTCTCTTTTGCCCGACAGGAGAGCTATGAAAAATATGAAAATAATGAGCGGAAATAAAATTAAAAGAATTGAGTGAAAAGAATTGCGCAAGCAATAAAAAGCTTGCCCGCCCAGGAACAGGACGAAGGAGATCAGCGCACGCATGAACAGACTTCATCATTATCCGGCGCTGCGCGTATCGAGAGACAAAAAATCTGCAAGAAAATTGTAGCGAAGAACAATTAAACCAGAATTTATATCCGAGATATAAAGATAATGAAAATGTAAGGAAATACGACAAGCTCTTAATTAAAATAAACTTGAATTCCGTATTCCTATTTGTTTTAATATTTTTTAGGTTGATTGATTCGTCGAGGTTCGAAGTTGTTTACGATTTGTGTTTGGAAAATTTGCGCGTCTGCTTTGAGCTGGCAAATTTTCGGACCACCCTCCGATTTCGTCCTTTTGATCAGGAGAAATGAAAAAGCAAAAGAAAAAATGAAAAAGCAAAGAGGCGCAAAAAAAAAACGACCCCCAAAGAGCAAGTAAATAAAAAGCACCCCTTGCAAGTGAGGGTAATGTTCCGGTGCTTTCATGAAATGACATTCTTCTGCTCACGAAAAGTTCAAAAATATCAAAATATCAACAAACAACCAAGAAAAATTGAAGTTTTGAATAATTTTGTACAGCGACTCCTGGCGGTTGATAGCTGTGAATGTAACAAGCGTCTTTTAGGCTATGCCATGTTTTGTCACTGGTAGTCTGGTCTTCTGAATATCTTAAAAGCCAATTTTGAGTATATGAAAGGAGCGTGCATGTTAGGAAAAATTTCGAATGCAAAGTGAGCTGGTAAGAAATAAGCATAAAAGGAGGAATAATAAATGACGCCGGAACAAGGCGATGCGTCCTTGCTTCCTCTCCGCCCGTCTCCACCGCGCGACGCAATTCGACAAGTGGAGCTGAAAGTCCTCGCTTAAGAAAACGCGCCACTCTACATTTCGGCGCCGCCGGGCGAAAAGAGGACACGGGTGGAATGTAGGCTCCTGAATTGGCTCGAATTTGTCGGAATTGCCTCCCGCAAGGATGAAGAGCAGATGAAAGATGGATGGACGAACAAAAATTGAAGTATTGCTCAATGTTCATACCCATACACTGTCATCCAAATATATTCCTCGTCGCGTCGTCGCACAATGGAAAATCATCATTGTAAGAATTCAGCTTACCATATCTGTGACGTTTCGGAAAAAATACATAACTAAAATTTTTATGATTTTGAGTTTTTTTAGACTACTTTTCTACATATGCGGTTTAGGTGTAAATTAAAAAATTTCCTATTCCTTTAGGTAGCTGTACCCTTCCTATACCTTTAGGTAGCAGTACCCTTCCTATTCCTTTAGGTAGCTGTACCTTTCCTATACCTTTAGGAAAGGTACAGCTACCATTTGCTACCATTTGCTGTTCTCAAAACGTACAACACGTGATATCATGAAAACTTTTTTAACGGTGTTAAGTAGTTCTTCCGAAACAGTACAGATATATTCAAAACAATGTGAAAATGTCAATAAAGAAGTTAGTCAATTAAGTGTAATTTCCAACTTTCTTTCGCTACACGACACAGTCTTTTGAATAAATTATGCACTTCGTGGCGCCAACTGAGGCGCTGTTGTTGCCCGCTGCAACATTAATTAACCGTCGCCGCCCTCCGCGCCACACCGAACATTTAATTACTTTTCCTATAATTCTTCTATAAAATTAACGACGTCGACGGTGCCGCGGTTAACATTAGCGTCTCCGGGGCGCGCCTGTTGAGAATTACGTGCTCATGCGAGATGCGAAATTTTGCAGCCGCCGACCGCCACCGCCGCCGAGCTGGGGCGTAAAAGTTGGAACTTGTGAACCAATTTGCTAATCAAATAACACAATCGGCATTAATTAACGTACGTTAGTGGGATGACGAACTGTTAGCTAGGCAAGCGAGCATGCTCGCCGCCGCCGCCGCCGCCTTGTGTGTGGCAAACTTTTTCCGCAGCGTCGACGTGCGCCGAATTGCAATGCCGTCCGGTGACACATAAAAAAGCGCGTGTCCGATTGAAATTTGTATGCGAATTCGCGTTCGCGGTTCGTAAACTTTTTGGCGCTGGCCGGCCGAAAAAAAAAACTCGGCAACCATGTGTACGTGCAGGTGTGCAGGTAGGCAGCACAACACACGGACACACGCTGTGTCGACGGGCATGTCGAACATTTGCTAATCGAAATCGAATCGCTGCGCTGCATCACTCCCAAAGGGGGCGCCGAATATTCATGGCCATGAATGCGCGAATTATGCAAATAAAAATCGACAATCAGCGCGTCGAGGGGCGGCGCAGCGGCGTGACGAACTGCCTGGAGGCGAACACAACAAGGAAAAATGAAGCGAGGTGAAACGATGTGACATAATGGCAATTTTTCAATTGCATCCTGTCCGAATTTTCATTCTAAGGAGCCAGGCATACTCCATATTTGCCCTAGGGCTTACAAAAGTTTTATCAGCCCACAAAAGTTTTATCAGCCCACATGTTTCAGGTGGAGATAATCAAGAAACTCTTTTTTTTTGTATCCTCTTTAATATAAGAAGTATCGAAACGGAAAACAAGAAATGGTACAAGTTAAAGGTGCGTTAAAAGAAACTTATACATTTCTCGCCTTGTTCGATTGAGTTCTTCAGCGGCAAAAAGCGAAACTATTATTTTAGATTATGCACGATGTGTAAATTGTCGAAAGTGCATCCTTATTTCCACGGCTCGTGCTGTGCTCCATGCGGGGGAAATGGAATTTCCAGCCGTTTGCGAGCAGAAATTGCATTTTCCGAACGTTTCCAATGCCCATCTCGAAACGCACAACGGCACAACGCTTTCGAACTCCACGCGGCGGCGCTCGTATCGATGTAAAATGTAGTGTGTAATTGCATCTCTGCGTTTATACCAATGACATAACATACACTGTGTCCGCACAAAATTTCAACAAAAAAAAAACGAAACAAAATCTTACTAGGTACTTATACTCAGTGGGCTAACTTTAGTTTGTTGTAAAATATACAATGTGTTCGAGGAATGTAGAATTATCACAAATCCGCTTGCAAAATAAGTAAAACGAGTTGTAGAAGTTGCAGGAAATCGTTTCACACAATTTTCCACTGCACCCTCCTCCCCACCAGCATGCGGCCATTTATCCTTTATCCTTTATCCCTGTTCCAGGTCGTTCCGGAACGACTGTAACACGAACTCCGTCAGCGTCGTCGTGCGGCGGACGCGTCCTGCAACTTTGGCATTCGAGGCGAATCGAAACGAAATTCAATAAAATCCCAACCCGGAGCGCGTCCGGCACGGCACTTACGCATAACGTATGCAACCGTCCTGCCGGCTGTCCTCACCACCGGGCCCTGTGGGGTTGGACTTGTGCCGCCGCTTCCGGGCATGACACAATCGTCCGGCGGCCGAGTGTGTGCACAGAGTGCAGCGAGTGCATAAAAGTATAGCAAACTGCATTTGCCAGTTGGCCGTGCGGGGGCGGCCAAGGGGGGGGCGGGCAAGGAGAGCGAGTGTAGTTCTAGTTCAAGACTCCGGCAATTGCAGTTGGAAGTGGGAGAATGTGCGGCGGACGTGCGGGGGTGGCGTGCGAGAATTTGTGTAACTTGCCGCGATTTACATGCGGTATGGGAATTGACATTCCGCAGGATAATAAAGCACAACTTTAAACAAATAAAAGCAGCTGCCATCATTAACATAATGTATAGAACATTTTAAATTTATATTAATATAAGGTGAATAATTCTGTTACTAATTCTTGGAACGTTTTTGTTTGCAAAAAAAAAACATTCTATAGTATTAAGAGTACTTAGGGAAGAAAGGTGCGTTTTGAAGCCCTCCTTTCGGTCGGGCATAAAACTATCAAAGGCTTCAAATTCCTTTCTGCATGAGGTGCTTGAGGTCTTGAGGTGATTTTGACTCCCTGGAGACTAAACTCACTTTTCCTCCCTTAGGGCGGAAAACACGTTTTTCCGTCGACGTAGGCAAATGTATGATTTTACGCTGATAAAATCAGCAGGATTTCTAAGGAATAATAAACAATAAAGACATAGTAGGTATTTTTGGGGAATCGATCTGTATTTTGTATACATATGTGATTTTATCGATATTTTGAAAGTAATACAACTTTCTTGCTTGTTTATTAAAAAGATTGGGAACTGTAGCGGTGAAAGTGTTCACGCAAAGATATTGTTATACTTTTGCCATTATTACATGTTTCTTTGTTGTGGCTTCTTTTTAATTGACTTTTTTCAACTTAGTGCCTGCAAGTGCAATTACATATGCAAATTATAATTGCGTTCGCGCCTTGTGCATTCCAATCGCGATAACAATTATTTCTCGAGCGCAATTTCTTGCACTTTTCCGCTTTTCCATTTCACGTTTGCTACAAAAACTGCCACCATACAATGTGATCCAAAACAACACTTTTGTTTGTTTGATCTTAGTTTACAATGTATATGCATTAAAAAAATCGTTTAAAGTTAAATAAGACACCCTGTACCTTTTAAAGTAGGACAGTGTCGCGCTCGAATTTCGAACTCCAAAAGATATGAGATAATTTAAAAAATGTGTTGGAAATCAGGCATCAAACAATAAAAGTCCTATAGTGTTGTTGAGAAAAACAGGTAAATATGTAAGGAGAAATAGGTTTTTAGGTCGGACTAATTCTCACAAAGACGGGGTTTGAATTTTATAGTTTGTTGATGATACCTTTTTAACATACTAAAAGTCTAGAAAAATCTAAGCGTGCAAAATGCGTTTTTTTTTTCTTGCACAAAGTTTCAAATGGAGAAATAATTCGACTCCTGGCGCGGCGCCTCCACCAACATTTCATTTTACGGACGTGTTTACGGTGATACATTTGTTGATTACGTAATGAATTTGTTAACATTTTGAACATGCAATAGCATCCCTAGAATGGGCATGAAATTTGCCAACTTACCACTATGAATATGTTATTTCGCAATTATGTATGTTTATGTTATTGCTCATTGAAAATTGCCAATTATTTTCTCAAAATGGATTTTTGTTTTTCTTGTCAATAAGCGGTATGTATTTGATTGTAGTTGCATCTTACATGCACTGTAAAATATATCAAATTAAAGGAAATTTCACGCTCTTCCCAATGATGCTAATTTCATAATTATGGCTGTTCTCATTTTTGAGTTATTGTGAGTTTAGTAAAAATAATCGCATTGTTGATTGAAAAAATTATTAGGAGCGATATTTTGGAAACTATGGTCAAACGGCCCATAGTTCTTGTCTCTAAATTCGATGTAGAATAATCTCCTTTTTGTGTGCAGCCTTAAATGAACGCCATTGTACATTCGTGAGGACCAAAGACAGGTCCGTAAAATATAAAGGTTGGTGGAGGCGCCGGGAAATAAATGTGTTTCTCCATTTGAGACTTTGTACAAGAAAAAAAATGCATTGTGCATGATTAGATTTTTCTAGACTTTTAGTATATCAAAAAGGTACTATCAACGAACTAAAAAATGCAATCCACAGCTTGGTGGGAATTAGTCCGACCAAACACCTATTTTTTGCTTATCCTGCACTAAGTGTTAAAACTAAAACTAAAATAAAATTAACTTTTCTTGTACTTTTATTATTTGTTTTTCATTTTATTTAATTACATCAGTATACGACTCTTAAGCAAATGCATTTTAACACTTTAGGGCGATACAATTGTGTGATTGCTTTTAGTTGTACTGGATGGCGCCACTTGATTGGTGTTTCGGTGCAATTGTTTTGAATAAATGTCAAATTAAATGATAAATAACTCCATCTATAAAGTTAATTCGCGCTCGGAATATAACGTTTAGCTGACACTCCCGGCGTATTTCAATGGAAGCCGCAAGTAAATTAATGAATTCCATCAAAACAAACATGGCGTCGCTTCGGGCGTCATCACAATGTGGCGAGTGGAAATCGAAAACAATGAGATAATTCCGTGGATGTGTTTTGTTGTTGCTCATCACTCTATCATAGCATCCAACGCACTTTTTTGTCAACTCAATTATGCATGAAGCACTATAAAGGGGTTGACTACCTGAATCCATGCTCCGAACAAGATGAAAAACATAATTAATATCAACAATGCGCATTGTTCAATTATGTGCGCTTGAAATGATGAAATGATGAAAACCACACCCTGGGCGCCGCATATTTCTCTCAACTAACAAGATTCCATTGCCGATGAATACCGTGCGGGGCATAATAGAAAATCTATATAGGAAAATAGCGATGTGAAAGAAAAAGGGGGCGGATGGGGGTGCATTCAGCCGTTGGATTCTTATTTCGAGTGGTGGTGTGTGTACTCTAGGAAAATCGGAAGGAGAATGAAAATGCGAATGCGAGCCGCAAACGGGAAGCGATAGTTTGTCGGCGCGCTCATAAATCTGACGAGCACGACCGCCTTTCGTGCGTTTTGCACAACGACGACGAACCGCGGGCCGCCGCGGGGAGGCTTCAATTTCCTTAATGGCGACGGCACGCACTTGCCAGTCACGAACGATTTCTATCATCAAAAACTAGCGCGAAGAAACGCCACTATAAACATATTCCTCGGTGCAGTGTCCCATTGTCAAGGCTTTAATAGGTTGAAGGACCTCAGTAGTAGGAGACTGCCAGTTTGAGATTCACCACACCCAGTATACTTCACACTCCACACTCCTTTAAAAATTGGAAAATTTTAGTTCGACTATTATCTCAGAGATGGCACTAATTGCATTTCTTCAAGACGATGGTCGCAAATCGGAAATATAAGTACGAAATCCGGTGAGACGCAGTCGGGGCTGGGCCGGGAGCGATTGCGGAGCACATGAGACGAACTTGATATTGAAATTGATTGTTTGCTTTGTTCCTCCGTCAACTAGCGTCATCTATCGGAGACTATTGGAACTAACTACT
>JARJDQ010004851.1:0-11684 GCA_030264215.1 Geostiba sp. GC000077 | reverse complement strand
CCTGGAACACGATTGTGCACGATTGGCATTGAACATGAAAAATCTATATTTGTTAGTTGTTACATGCATTTCACTTCGGTCACCATGGTGCAGCAGTTAAATACTTGGCAGAGCTGCAGTTTCCAATTGGATTCGCCAATGAATGCCTGACAATAGACATTTGTAAACGCACTGGTTGTAAAAGAAATTCCGGCCACAACTTAATGCATGCCGATAATTGGCAATGTTCCAATGTTGTGTGTCACATTTCATTTACTAAACAAATTTAACTAAATTCTTCACGAGTTGAAAATGAAATCGAGACGAAAGTTTAAAATGATAAGAAAAACCAAGAACGCAAGCACGCAAGAACACGATTATTGCGCAAGTCGTAAGTAGTAACACAAAACGAGAATTAGATGTGTATCAAGTGTTTTTCAAATGTTTGTAATTGTGTAAAGTGTAAAAGTACTAAAGTGTAGAATTGTGAACTGCAAAACTGTTCTGTTCGCTGAATTTGTGTGTCAAGCATTTCTTGCATGCCCGTCGTCCTTTCGTATATTCCACAAATTAAAATGCGTATTACATTACACCACAAATAATTTTGCATTTTGGTTTTGCATTTGACTTAAATCTGCCATCGGGCATAAATCGCTTCCTTGTTTCTTGCGCTGCAAAAGCTCATTGCGATTATGCAAAATTATCACAGACGGTGGTGATCTAATTAAATCCGCAAATCTTATGCAAGCATTTCGTAAACTTTTGCGGCGTTTATTTTACGTTTGGCTAAACAGTAACAAGTTCAGAGTGAAAAGAAAACTATGTCCACAAAAGCATCAACGTCGATAGTTATTGATTTAAAAGTTTTGATTTAGTATTTTCAGTGAATTGTTTATTTTTACATATTCATTCGATTTCTGGAAAACACGTACATACCTAATCATAACAAAACCACACATCTGGCTGGCTGTGTGGGCGTCGTTGTTTCCACAATTACGCACAAAAATCACAAAACGCCTTCAATTCGATTTTATTTGAAAAGCATTTTGGTTGTGACGTGGTTAACATTCAGGACAAATCAAAGGCATTTCAAAATCACAGCCAGGACATTAATCCATAACTTACATAACTTACATAATTTGCGATTGTATCATTTTATTAAATAAATAAATATTAAATTTACAATGATTTCGACATTTCAAGAATTTCAACATCAAAGCAAGTTTACTCATGCATCCAAAATGTATGACTGTTATCGCAGTGCGACTTTATCATGTGCAAATGTAGGAAATCAATGCTGCTGTTCAAATAAACATTGAGCGAATAGTAGTAGTTTGTCTAGCTAAAATGGACAGACTACTGGACACACTACTTTTTCTCCGACCACCAAATCGCAATTATATGCTTATATCATATCATTCTAATATTACATCACAGTTTGTTTGTGTTTCATGTTTCTTCTGTACCTTTATAATCCTATGGAATGCTCAAAAAGTCTCAGAATTTTCTACACCCCAAAAAGTTGACAAAAGACAAAAATGAGGGTCAAATGTATGTCAAATTCAAAAGTCAATAGGTTATCAAATGACACACAGGGTTTAAAGTGGTTTAAAGTGATATTTAAAGAGTGGTCGATAATGTAGAAACTGGCCATTTTACCGTGATAATTGTCCCTGTTTGTTCAAGATCGTGGCGATACTAAATGCTTAAACACTCAATTAACGTTTGTTCTACCGTGCCCGTGATGCCGAGATACAAATTGTAACTGCATTATTCGTTTGGTGCAAAGTACTCCGGGAAATTGAACAGAACAGTTATTACGCTCCAGAAATTAAAGAAACATGCGCGATAGCAAATTAGTCTAGATGACTGTGAACAAGAGCAATCGTTCTTGCCTCCTTAGAGAAAAATGTCGCACAAACACAAACTATTAAACAAACTATTATTAAACAACTGTAATTTGCATGTTGTGTCTCAATAAGAGTACCAACTCGACTGTAATAGAAATATGTGTCATGTTCGAATCAATTAAATTTTTATAACGCTAACAATTCTGCTCAGATTCCGTCAGTTCGTTCACTCCTCTCTTTCATGTATCGTGTGAGTGATTAATTGGTGCGTTTCATGTCCGATTAATACAAATGCAATTTATAGTGTTATTATCCACGTGCTCAGTGTGTTCAGTTTATGATATTATGATAGCATTATTCAATCTTGCAACAAAACCTGGGAGTTGTAGAGTTGTAAAGTTGAAACGATTGAAATCTAGTTTTACATGACCTATAAATCAGCATCGACACGCATTTACAATCCAGCGCAAATTAAACTTATGTATATGATTTGAATGCGTAAATGGGTTGGACTGGAACTAGAGAACGCATAACGCTTTGTTTATCGCGGCTGAATAAATAGCGCTATTTATGAATCAAATGAGTTTTTCGCCTTGCACCGCGTTTATATTTATATCCGATGAAAAATATTGTGACTTCGTTCACGTACTGTGTGGCAGAAAAGAGTTTATGAACCAAATTGATAAAAACGAAAACGTGATGATTATGCATTCCGCCATTCCATGATGACTAAGCGAACTGATAAAATAACAAATAGCTATACCGCACGCTGCCCTTGAAATTATAAGGAACTGATTATGACGTTAAGAACTTAAGAAGTTAAGATGTTAAGATGTTAAGAACCAGACGTGTTTATTGGGAATTGACGTAAATAACTGCGAGAGCCAAAAAAGTATTTATGGAATTATAAATAAATGGCTAAAAATGTAATTCAATGAACTTTTGCGGGCTAAAATTGATTTCGTGCACAATAATGTACATTTTCTAGTTTTTTTCAGGTTTCAGTTTTGATTGCCTTGTACAAAACTCACCAACAGTAAGCTGATCTTCATGTTGACGTCGCCGGTTAAAAAAGGTACCAAATCTAATCGCTCCTCGTGCGAGATGATGGCGATGGCGTTCTTTCGAATGGAATGAACGGTGGTCGACTGGTAACTGGTCTTGAGTCGCTCGGTCGGCTCGGTGCTCGCGACGTAGGTAGGCGCTCACCTTTGCTGCAGTTCTTCACCGGACAACAAGTGCAGCATGCCCGCTCGCACTGTTTGGGCTACTTCAAGGTGGCTTGTGGTCTGCGCCTCTGCGGTAATCTCGACGACTCGACGGATGATGTGCGCGGTTCTTCGCCGACCGTTGCCTGGTTGGAAGATTCTGTGGTGCGGTGCGTTGCTTCGGAGAGTTCGTTTGAATGTGCTTTGGCCACTTTGGCTTTTGGCGGCTGGGGCAACAGCACCACCTTCTTGCGGCATGCAGTCACACACACACACACACGCTTGGCTTTTCTCTCACCTGCGCTTCAGCTCCACAGCGAAATCACGTCGCACCTCGCAGTCAGATCGGTCGGTTGCAAAGCGAAGCAAAGCTTGGCGAACTGCGAACACAACGGATCCAACGTAGCTTGGAATGGAGCACACGACCGTGCCACTGCTGCACAAAGCTGGTGGGAGTGTGGGGCACGAAATTAAAGACCGGCACCGCGTGGAACGCAGGTGCATCATTAAATTCTGATTTGACTAGCAACAATTCACCATTGAGAGATTGAGCATTCAGGATTCAGCATTCAGCATGGTGATGACTATGACTATACTCACCATCATCATCAGCATATAATCAAGATGAAAATGTTTATGGTTTGCACAATAATTCATACCATGCATTTTACGAAATCCAAATCCATTATTATACACAAAAAACATCTAATTTTTTATGGTCTGATTATTTTCGTTTCTTATATCATAAAATAAAATCTATTATACCAATTTGTATGAATTATTCCTCTGGTTATCCTGAAGACCTGCAGAATCAAGATAATGCGGTTGATGATTTAATAAATCGGTTAAACAAAAGCAAGTCGCAACCTTATCCACAATATCCACGTAATTATAAACTTTGCAACAGTACCTAAAATACGTTTGAATCCAATTGAAACCAATATTGCTCATTATGTCATTACAGCGGTAAAAATGATTTAGTCAAGCTGAGTTACTGATTAATTAACACTTCAATTAATTCCCAATGTACAAATTCGCATGAAATTTGTATTTCTTTGCATTTCTACGCTTAATTAACAAATTGCAAGCCTCTATTTCGAAGTTTTTCTTGAAATGTACGTCCATTTTACGCGTAACGTTATGCAACCAACATTACTTATATTCATATTACAACGATTCCAACCTTCCAAATCGTGTTCCAAACAAACTTTAAACTTTCGATATATGCATTTAATTTCTTCATAGATGTTATTATTCCTCTGAAGCTTATGTGATTCATATACAGATATACAATAGAAATTGATTAAAACTATTTGGTGTTTTTAAATCTATTTCTATTTGAGCGCTGGCAAAAGAAACAAAATGTATTTAAACGCTCTGTGGCGCACGGCGTTGCGCTCAATCAACTATAACTGTTTTCTGTTCGTTCATATCTGTTAGCGGCGAATTCTGCAGTTTTTCCCTTCTTCGCAACAGATTTCTAAGATTTCGGCGAAACAGAGCGCCAAATCACTTTCGTTCGTTACGCGATTTCATTGTTTGGTGGGAACGATCGATATATAAATCAGTTTCAAAATAGTATTGTCGCAATTTTATAGTGTGACTGGAAAGGTGACAAACTACAACTGTACAACTTTACAGACAAATTTTCAATTTAATAATGCTTCTTCAAAGAAGCCACTATCTAATTAAGGTACGTTTGTATTAATTCAAATCTGTCTGACTAATTTTGTTTTTGATATTTTTCTTTTAGTTATTTTTCATTTTTGCATTAATATATTGCTCCACGGCGCAGCAATACGAAGGAGAATACGAAGATGATGATCATTCATCCTACGAGTCCGAATCCGATGGGCCAGATTATTCAAAATACTATGCCGGCGATGGTGGATCCTCTTCGGCAGCGCTGATAAACGTAAAGCCCGACTCAGGATTTGCTAATCCAGCGGAATTCTCCTCCTTCTTTAGTCCTTCGTTCTATGCCGCTTCCAACAAGCAGGAAGTGACGAAAGAGCCAAATAGTGGATTCGTCAATTCCCAAGATTTCCAGTCTGGATTTGCCGATTTCCGAGCGTCTCCTTTCGGCAACAATAAAGATTTCTTTGAGCAAGCGGCCGCTCAACAACAGAACGCCCAGAAAAACCAACCCCAACCGACCGATTACGAAATTAAACCAGGGCCAAGCTATGTCTCCCACAAAATTGTCCCGCCGGCGCCGAAAAAGTCCAAATACGAAACGGAAATCGACGATCTGAACAAGCCTTACGATAGTTACAAAATTCCAGAGAGCCAAGACGAGAAAGTGATTCCTTTGTATTCCGGCGGGAAGGCGAAGATTGTTGATCCAAAGTACACCCCGCAGTATACTCCCAAAAGCCAGAATAACTTGACACCATACCAAAAGTACAGTTTCCAAACTCAACCTGCGACGCTGTCGACCTTCGCATCCGCCTCCACCGGCAAGCTGGCCACATCGCCCACTTATGCAAATTATGACTATTTGTATACTCCCACAACCACCAATAACGATTACAAATCAGCTTACGATGCGGCTGCGTCTAACGTTAATTCGAAATTGCAGGACTTTAATAACTTCAAACCGTCCCAGCTTATCAAGGAGTGCAAGAAGGTGAACAAGCATGCGCCAGGGACAGCGAAGAACGCGAAGCCGATGGACTGCTACATTTGCACCGACGCCAAGGGCATCAAATATGAAGAGTGCTTCTATGGCCAGACATCCGAATCGAACCCCAAGAACTACTACATCGAGACGTCAAAGCAGTACAAAGAACCCACTCAGGTTCAGGGCTACAACTTCAATCGCTACAAGCGCTACACCGTCAACGACAACAGCAAAGATGATCCCTACGAATATCTCAAGAAGCAATCCGAGAAGTATTACCACAATCCCGACTTTGGTTCAAGCTACAAACATCCGAAAAGCTACGAAGACGATTACAGATTCGGTGGAGATGGTGAGGAGAAGAGCTCCTCGGAGCAGGTCGCTGATCAACTGCTCAAGTCCGGTGAGAATTGCAGAAAGGTTGATAAGGATGGCATGACTTGCACGATTTGTGAGAATAAGAAAACTGGAGGTAACTATGAGCAATGCTCGTATTCCACGGCACCTGAAGAGAAGAAGTTTGCGTATTCCAAGGAGCGAAAGTACACTGGCGATGACGAGCCGACTGAGGAAACTGAAAGTTCGGAGGAGCAACCTGTCAGCAACAAGAAGCCACAGCAATTTTACAAACCAAAGAGTGAACCTCCCAAGAAACACCGTCAACAGCAACGATCTCGTGGCGCGAGGCCGAACACCCGCGATCGGGATGAGACGTCCGATGAAGTGGAACGAATCAAACCCGTAAATACCAATCGGCAAGTGTCCGAGTACACAGTGCCCAAACACTTTGCAAATATTCAAGTGTCCCCGGAAAGCGGCGAGAGTGACGAGGACAAGTCAGATCACGACGAGTATTATTACGTTCTCCCATCGCAGGCGTCCGAATCGCAGCGCGATGAACAACGCCAACCCACCGAGGATACTGAGGATCACGAAGCCACCGAGGAAGATGAGGCCGAGCCCGAATCCCATTACGGATACTACGGCGAAGAGAGCAAGAAGGACGTGGAAGAGGTGCTCGCCGAGTTCGCCAAAAAAGATCGCTCCAAATGCAAGAAAGCCGAAAAGAACGGCATGACTTGCTACCTCTGCACGGACAAAAAAGGCCTTCAGCACGAGGAGTGCATGTACGTGTCCGAATCGCGACCGCAATCCAAGTATCAGGCGTATCATGCGCAGCAAGAAACCGACGGACGCGACGGCGCCACCGCACCGAAGCCAGCTAGAAATCAGCGGCAGGAAAACGCGGAAGAAAGTAAAGTGAAATCGGTGCGCACCAGCCGATCGGAACCGCAGCATGCCGAAACAAAGTACCCCGACTTCGGCGAGAGCACGACGGAGAGCAGCATCGCGGCGCTACAGCAAGGCAGAAGGCGGCCGAAAAAAGCCGCCGAAAAATTACAGGATAAGCACCAGAAGAGGAGAGCGAGGAAGGACTACTCGGAGCGGTTGGATGATCTGCCCGTGGAGGAGAGCAAGGAGGACGAGTACAGGGTTGCTGGCGAGAAGGGCGCCTTCAGTCACGAGACCGAGCCGGTGTTCAGCAAGAAATACGGCGTCACTCTTCCGAAATTCATGTTGGACAGGTCTGAGGGCGAGCGAGTTTACGACGACATCGTTAAATCCAAATCTTAAGAGTTGCATCTAATGTGTAGTGGTATTTGTTATAGATGTTGTTTTTGTTAATGGGTTTTTGTGAGATTGAGATTGTTATTAGGTATCCCCAGATGTATAACTTGCAAAAATTCTTTTCTTGACTGTTTTTGGAATATGTTGCAAAATGAACCAAAACGTATCGCCAAAAATGTTACTAAAACTTATGAAAAATTGAATTAAAATTACGTATGTGATGAAAATATATACATAAATAGAGTAATGTTGAATTTAATCACAAACCTTATCAGTTGCCTAAGCATTTGAGCAAATACAAATCAAATTATCTGCAATTTAAGATTTGAACACATCAGTGTCAGGTCACGACATAACCTACAAAGCACAGAATTTATTTCATGCTTTTTCAAACTCAAATACTATATCATTTCTGGTTGATATTACTCTATCCAATTCTTACGTGTACTTTATTTCATGCTCATCGCTGCGTTCGCACCAATATGCATCCTGCACTGGCATAAAGCTGTTGTTGGTGTCCATAATCAACATGCAATATCTGGTTGAAAGTTTGTTTAAATAATGGTTGAAGATGACAGTTGTTCCTGTGTTGAGGAGGAAAAAACGAAGAAGTTACGAGGAGAACGACTTAAATACTTAACCCATGCGGAAATTATATTTGCAGGCGCTACCGCCGGTTTCATTGCTAGAGTAGTTATACAACCTTTGGATGTAATTAAGACTCGATTTCAACTGCAAGTGGAGCCCATTCGCCATGGAGAATTTGGTGCCAAGTACACTTCCACCCTGCAAGCCACCAGAACCATATTCTATGAGGAAGGAGCCAGTGCATTCTGGAAAGGTCACACTGCTGCCCAATTGTTGAGTGTCACTTTTGGGGTTGTTCAGTTTTGGAGCTTTCAGGAACTAGTCAGGTTGGGGAAGAATATGAACCTGTATGACTCCCACAGAGGTTCTATAAACTTTGCTAGTGGTGCAATTGCAGGTAAACACTGCTTTTATTCAGTCTAGAATCTGTTCTTAATATCACATGTTATGCATTCCAAGGTGTGCTTGCTTGCTGTGTTGTTGTTGTTGTTGTTGTTGTTGAAGTCATGAGTTTGGCAGATTGGCTGTTGATGCTTCTATTAGAGCTGCAAGTCCCTCATTGTTTCTTAGAAGCAATTTTACATCATCCTGGTTGATTGTTGCTCGCTTGGCATGCTGTGCAAATCTCTCAAGGTCCTTGCCATATAACTTGAACTTTTGCCATAGTAGCTCGAAAATGACGTGTTTTACTCTTTCATCAAATATTACAGTCTCTGATGCTGCAATTTCTTCAATTTGTTGGAATACTTGCTTTAAGATCTTCTCTTTTAAGTTATTATCCATTGCAAAAGAATGAACCTGGTTCAAAGGGTTCAAACAACTTTTTGAGTTTTTGAGGTTATTGGTTATTGCTGAAGCGGTAAAGGCGGCAAAAACATTGTATAAAATAGTTTTTGAATGAAAATGTTTATAATTTGTTTATTCCGTACATGCTTTGCGATAAATTAGGTTTTTTAAAAGCCGCTATAATAAGTTAATTTCAAATGCTTTTCTTTCCAGGAGCAATTTCATCAATCGTCACATTTCCCTTCGACATCATGCGTACTCGTCAAATCGCGCAGAGCGAAAAAGTTTACGGAAACATGTTGCAAGGCTATCACCACATGATTAAGCACGAAGGATTTCAGTCCATGTACAAAGGACTAACGCCAACGCTGCTCTCAATTATGCCAAATGCCGGCTTGCAGTTTATGATCTACAAGTTTATCGACAGGCATTACAAGCGGTTCATAGGCATTCACGATGAAAATGCATACTCGGCGACCGGAAGCATCATTGCCGGAAGCATAGCCGGCTTGGGTAGCAAACTGGCTGTGTATCCCTTAGATTTAGCGCGCAAGCGAATGCAGATTCAAGGCTTCGAGAAGTACCGAACCACGTTTGGAGAGCACTTCACCTGCACCACTATGGTACACTGCACGATGAAAACGTTCCAGACGGAAGGCATGAGAGGTCTCTTCAAAGGATGCGTACCTAGCTTGTGGAAAGCAATTTTCACGAGCGGTATTAATTTTGCGGTGTTTGAGGCAGTATGCGACGCGATCGCCCAATGGAAAGAATTGAAGCAGATGGAGCATCAAGTCACTATGTTAAAGCACATGACTCCGACGTTCAGAATCTATACCAAATATGAAGTTTCGCCGAAAATTCACTCGAAGCTTGTCGACATGGACAAGGAGGATCCAGAGCCACCCGACTGAAATTCACATTTTGTGGGATTAACGTAGTAATTAGTTCTGTTACTAGACTATTTTGTGTACATTGTTATATACATTAAAAGAACGAAACTGTAAACTGTATTTTATCAATGAGCTTCTCTAATTGAATATTACCAATGAGTGAATATGGGAAAGAAAATTCTAATGACAACGAAAAAACCGGGCCGAGCTGAAAAAGCAGTAATCCCGATTTTTTGTGTTTTGTGTTTTTACGTTTTTAGGTTATTAGTAGCAGCAAAAAAATTATTTTTCGGATGTTTGAACTTTGTGTTGTTTCCTACAACAAGTTACACCTCGTCTGAAAATCCTCAGGATACGAAAAGTGGCTCCAAATTAATTTGAAGTTTTGGCGATTCATTTCGATATTTTGACGGCATTGGACGGAAAACCCTTTATACTTTCTGAACGCCTGCTGTTTTTAAAAGTTTCTTGGCAGATTGTGATAGCCAAGACGACGCTCATGCACCCCGTCCCAACCATATCAGGCCCTCGGAAGTGCCCTAAAATCCACTTTACAGATTTGGCGATTTATTCTGATAAATTGACGGAAAATCCTTTATATTTTGTGAACGTCTGCTCCTGTTTTCAGTATCCTTACGAATTCTGATAAGCAGGAAGACGCTCTTTAAGATGCACCCCGTAACAACACATTCATTGTGCCGGAAGTGTCAATAATCCACTTTAAAAAATTTTGTCGAATAATTTTGATAATTTGATAACATTTGCCGGAAAATCCTTTATATTTTTCGAATGTATGCTCTTTTATCAGTCTCATTGCTGATTCTGATAGCCCAGGAAACGGTCTTTAAGATGCAACCTGTTCCAGCCCCATCAGCGGCCCGGAAGTGCCTTAAAAGCGAATATTAATATTATCCGATTTCTTTCTAATTTTGTTTTATATTTCGTGAATACGAGCTCTTTCCTTTTGTATCTTTGCGGATTCTGATAGGCAAGAATACGCTCTTTATGATGCGGCCCGCCAACCCCCTCAGGGCCCCAGAAATGTCTTAAAATCAATTTAAAAAGTTTTAACGAATTATTTTGATAATTTGACGACATCCCGGAAAATCCTTTATATTTTTGAACGCGTCTTCCTTTCTTCAGTATCCTAGCAGATTCTTATAGGCAAGAAGACGTTCTTTGAGATGCACCTTGTCCCAACAAATTCAGGACAGCAGAAGTGAATAATAATCGACTTTAAAAGGTATTGACGAATTATTTGGTTAATTTGACGTCATTTGCCGGAAAATCCTTTATATTTTCTGAATTCCTGCTCCTTTTTCCAGTATCATTATTGATTCTGAAAGTCCAGGAAACGGTCTTTAAGATGCACCTCGTTCCAACCCCCTCAGGGCCCCGGAAGTGCCTTAAAATAAAATTCAAAAATTTTCGATTCATTTCCATATTTTAATCTATATTTCCCGAATGCGAGCTCTTTCCTTAAGTATCTTTACGGATTTATATAGGCAAGAAAATGCTCTTTACAATGTACCCCGTACAACCCTCTCAGGGCCCCGGAAGTGTCTTAAAATCAAATTTGAAAAATGTTCGAAATGTTTCCATATTTTGCTTTATGTTTCCCGAATGCAAGCTCTTTCTTTAAGTATCTTTGTGGATTCTTTAAGTATTTTGGGGGATTCTGATAGGCAAGAACACGCTCTTTAAAATGCATCCCGTCCCAACCTCATCAGGGCACGTGAAGTGGCATAAAATCCATTTTGAACTTTTGAATATAATATTTCGATATTTCTTTGAAACGCGTGATTATATATTTTTCTTCGTCAATTTTAACATATTTTTTGAGCTCGTAATATATTAAATTCAATGAATTTTATTACTTAGTATTGGCATTGGTCGCCGCTCATGGAACTTAGTGTTAAAGAAAGATTTCAAAATTATTTTTGTTGCCCTTAAAAAAATTGAAAATTTTAGTTCGACTATTTTCCCAAAGATGGCCTAGATGTATTTCTTCATGAGCTTGGTCGCAAATCGGAAATATAAGTACGAAATCCGGTGGCTGAGACGCAGTCGGGGCTGGGCCGGGAGCGATTGCGGAGCACATAAAATAGAGACGAACTTTAAATTGATA
>JARJDQ010004842.1:0-11168 GCA_030264215.1 Geostiba sp. GC000077 | reverse complement strand
GGGTGAGTCTGACCTGTGGGTTTTTTCGATTTTGGATAGGAATACTAATAATACCAAAAAACTATTTTGATAAAAGTTATGCATGTTTTAAGTCTCCACAACCCTAAAATAATTTCAGGTGCACAGGGTTTTGCATAAAAAGATACAAGCAAAAATAAATTTTTTTAGGGTTGTGGAGACTTAAAACATGCATAACTTTTATCAAAATAGTTTTTTGGTATTATTAGTATTCCTATCCAAAATCGAAAAAACCCACAGGTCAGACTCACCCTGTATATTTAGATGAATTAATAATATAACACAGGGTGTCCCATTAATGGCGTAATTCCTCTGGTGCTTTTATAGATTGCATGGAAAGAAGTACATTGAGCGAAAATAGAGTAAATTGTTCTTCATGGCCGAGATACAGATCTATTTGCAAAATCTTAATAGGAATTGAATTTCCAAATAACAAGTTTTCAAATCTATAGTCTTAAACTTAGGTGTTAATATTTTAAAATTCAATTTCTTCTAGGATAATGCCAGTGGATCAAAAATTTCAATTGAATTAGGTAATTATTCTTTAAATTACAACCTAAATTAAAACAAAATACTAATTAGAAACAAAGTTGACAAAGAAACTTTATTACCCTGTATCTCGGCCATGAAGAACAATTTACCTACTCTTTTTACGCTCAATGTACTTCTTTTAATCCATAAAACGTCCAGAGGAATTACGCCATTAATGGGACACCCTGTATTGGCGGCATTAGCTAACAATTTGCACCTTCATACCTTGGTGAACACAAGAGAAGATGGAAAATTATACGATACATTGAGTCTTCAATAAATGTAAGAATTTTCTTAATTCAATTGGTGAATTCTCTTTTCCTCGTAAATTATTATACCCTGTTAAAAATAAAGAAACAATACACAAAAGCGGTTAATATGTATGACAAAAATGCAGGCACTAATAACTAATAAACTGATTACCTGATAATAATCTAATATACATGTCGGACTGTCTTCGTTACGTTTCAAATTAACTTGGCTAATTTCTTCATATGTTTTATTATTTCCGGTGTTACACTCACTATCCTCTGAAAGATATAAATATTAATATTTGTCATAATCGCTTCATCTACACACTCCCCACAAATATGAAAAAAAAGGTAAGTATCTGTTTGATGATTTTTTGAGGCCCAAGCCAAAACCCTGTAAATTATTGTATTTCATTATAACATATGACTCTACAAGTAGAAGTATGATGTAGTATACAACAAAAGTACTGTGAGATCATAATAAAAATAGTTCCTCAAACATTCTGACGCGCAAAGAATCATAAAAATTATTATGCTTGTGAAGTACCTAAAATGTGGGGGAAACAATTACTTGAGATTCATTAATGTGTTGCGGCTGCCATTGCCTTGGCTCCGCAGAACAAATGAACTCGCTCTAATTATTCGGCTAAAGCGACCAATGAGCTAAGAGTGTTGGATCTGTTGGTAGTGATGGGAGTTGTAACGAAGGCAGACAATTGTTACATGAATATTACATCTGGGAAAATAAAACACCTTCAATTGTCCATTAAAGTGCGCGCATTTCTACCCGACGGCGAATAAAAAGAAGACGAGTCAATGTGTAGCCAATCCCACCAATGTCTGTGCAGGAGGGGATGTGCAAACCTGCAAACGAATGCAAGCAGGAATAAACGTTTCTATCGCGAGTTGGGTCGTAAACGTAAACTTGGCAGAAAGTGCGAAATGCGAAATGGTTGACATGTGGTAAAGGTCGTTAATATGCTATGCAGCAAAGAGACGCTGCAAATTGAAATTTAAAAGCAAACGACAATAAAGACTTTAACAGGTATCTCAATAAGTTTATGTAATAACACTTATAGATAGTGAGAATATTGATATGAGATGGTGTCCTTGAGATATCATTTAAAGTTACTTCGGCATTACAAACGCGAAAAAAGGTAATGTTGTACATTTAGACTAACATCGGTTGTGCATCCGGTGTCCTTGCTATTCTGCTATTCCCACTTAAAATTCATATTCATATTTTATATTCACATTCGTATCATAACTGATTGTGTGCGTCGTTGTACCATATTTCAGTGATCACGAGTTGGGTAGGAAACGGGACCAGTATGAATAGTACATCGAAGCATCCATATTCATTTCGCCTTGCGTAGCAGCGTGCATGCAGCTGTTGTTTTATTACGTATTGCACAAATGTGTACGATGATGTCGGTTGGTCTCTTTCGTCCTACCATTTTGCATCCTACAATGATCCTACGGAGTACATCCAACGGTGTTCCATTAAGCAGTCCTCATTTTCCAGCTCAACAATCTCAACATTACATACGCATGTATGTTCAGCGAATAATATGCTCTAGCCTGTTGACTTTAGACTAAATTTTATTTTGAAAAAGTGAAAATGATGATCACGTAAGTGAAAACTCAAACTAATTTTGCAAGCCCTATAGCTATAGCATTAGTGCTTGAATTTAATTAAATATTGGATTTTTAAGTTTAGCAAATTACTAAAATAGACACAGGTACTTTTTATGAATGTGAATACTGTAAATTTTAATACGATTTTAGAATTTTCGCAGTTTTTCAATTTCTTTTTTAATAAAATATGCATTTGATATATGTAACCATGTAACCTACATATGTAACCATCAAATAGTTTAGTCCAAAATAACGAAAATTTGCGAAGGGAATTGCGATTGCAGTTAAGAACTGATGGGCAAAAAATATTATAAGCAAGTCAAGCGTATAAATACTATAATTTCCGCCTTAATTACACCACGTACTACTCAGGAGTACCTCCAAAATGTAAATTAATGTTTTTATTCTTTACGTCGTGTAAATGATGATGTGAGTTTGCTATAATTTACCCCGTGTTTATTTGCTCGGTATATCATTGTAACATGACGTGCATTCGAGGCGAAAAAGTGTGAATTAAAAAATTATCATCACTGGTACCGGGAAGGAAATGAAAGAAAAAATCAAGAAATTACGGTAAGATTGTGAAGACAAACGTTTTCATTATTTATGTGGCAATTACAAATGAGGTATTCTCATCTGCATTCGGTTTCTCATTCGCTTCGAATTAAAATGTAAAATGGGAATGTGTTAATAAGGTTACACAATGAAAATTTCCTTCGTTGGATGAACAAAGTCGACTCAATCCGCCGACTTCAATTAATAAGAACTTCGTATTCTTCCATTCACAAAAATGTTGGCAATGCTATAGTAAATGTTGTCCTCTATGAATAAATTCGTGAACTTGACTAAATAAATTGGATTAAGAGAAACAGAGAGAAGAGAAGAGAAGAGCTTACTTTTTCTATGAATTACACAAATATAAATTTAATTGATGGTGGATGTGTTCGCGACGCCTTCCTTAATTAAAAGAATTGTTGAGTTAATTTAATAATCTAGTCTCGGAAAGTCAATTATAACACTCTCCATGATCTCACCTGCGATAAGCAATTTTGGGTTATTTTTTCGAGCATATGCATATAAGAAGTAATTTATAATTCGATGATTTTATTCTTTAACAAAACATTTATATCTTCCGCGTTTTCTTTGCTCCAACAGCACTTGTAGCACACCATATATATATATATAAAATCAGACGCATTTGGTTACCAACTCCCGGATCTTCCCAAAACTGTAAACTTTTCAACTAACGACAAGAATGCGGCTCCCAGAAGCCCGACATTTTCCATGCATAAAATTTAAATGAATTTATTAACGTCCCGTGTGCATGATGAACGACGGCGTTGCCATTGTCGGTACGAATGCTATGAATCTGTTAATTCCAGGTAAAATATAAGGGCATAAAAGGTATGAATATGAATTTTACGTACCGTTGACTACGCTATGTGAACTCAACGCCCGCCACCCTCGACTGGGAATCTTTGACTAAATATATAGTTATGAATGCAGAGTTTTGTAATATCCAAATTTTCGGGGAGAGATGTGTATGTTGTGAGAATGAGGGTGGGTGAAAGGAAAGTCGAGTGCGGAAAATGTCACAGAAGTTTTGTGCCACGAATCTGTCAAGTAGGGAAGGAATTACCGCGTCTGGCTGCCGAAGATGCTCTACAGCCTTTGCTTCTTTCTTAGGACTTGCGGTATCTGCACTTTGAAGTTTACCCAAGTTAATCCCTGACTAGTTTCAAAGAGTGATATTGTTTTGTACGTACAGGAAGCCGGGGGAATAGCAAAAAAGATATTAATATAGAATTTTACGTGTGGATAACTTTTACTTTTGTATTAAAATTTATCGTAGACTTCAAGTTTCTATAGCAAATTCGATGAGGGGAGGCGTTTGAGAAGAGTGCTGTGGCCATATAAATAACATGGTCACCGCATTGTAATATAACTGCCTCGCCTCATCAAAATATATTTAGCAAAAATAAGTTGGGAAATTGTTCTTCATGGCCGAGATACAGAACGATCAAGTTTCATTGTCAACTTTGTTTCTTTTGTTTAAATTTAGGTTTTAGTTTAAAGATTAATTGATTTGTTACCTATACCAATTGAAATTTTTGATCATCTGGCGCAATATCATAGGAGAAATTGAATTCTAAAATAACAAGTCCCAAGTTTAAAACTATAGATTTAAAAACTTTATTTTCAAAATTCAATTCCTCCTAAGATTTTGCAAATGGATAAAAAATTTCAATTGGAATAGGCAACTATTTAAATTATCATTCAATTACAACTTAAATTAAAACAAAAGAATAATAATACAAACAAAGTTAACAATGAAATTTTACAGCCCTGTAACTCGGCCATGACGAACAATTTACCTACTCCTTTTTCGCTCAATGTACTTCTTATGCCATCTATAAAACCTCCAGAGGAATTACGCGATTAATAGGACACCCTGTATATACGCAGGATCATGAAAATTTGCGAAATTGAAAATTCATCAACACGTATAGAGTTTGTCGCGAGTCGTCGTTCCCGAGACAGCTTTAATATTTATTCATTTATTGTTTGTTTAAATTCAAGGGGTCACTACAAAAATTTGGCAACTTGGTGAATTTTCTCTTGAATACATAGATTTGAAGAGCTGCGAATAACTTCAAATACATTATTTTAATATTAATTAGAGATTATATATTTAATAGAGTTCTTGTTTATATCCTCATGTCCGCATTCTGACATGTGCACGTCGGTGCTCATAATAATAAATTTATCGGTTTACAATAAGCGACGAGTTGGTAATTCACTTTTCTTGTCGCGCACCCTTTAATATGCGCGCGTTTAATGAAGCCGGGAAAACAAACGCGTCGAAATAATTTTAAATAAATTTACATTTCATTACTGCTCGCTAGCTCGGATGACAGCTAGTGCGATGCGGTGGTAACCAACGACGTACGATTATGCCCTACCATGCCCAACATGCGAGTAGCACGATTTCAGAGTGGAGCCAAAATTGGGTTGGAAGAACGATGCGCCTGCCAAATCGAATGTAAACAATTATACTGTCTTCGTACATTTAACTAACCATTTGGATTCCGTTGAAAATTGACTATACTTGAGTAATTTGACAACCGGATAGCTCTTTCTATATGCATGGTGCGTAAATTCATGTTTAGGTGTTAGGTGATCTTTTCAGGAATATCAAGGATATCTGATTTGCAGAAACAAATTGAATCTTATTATTGAATTCTTATTTGCGCAATAATGCCATTCCATACTTTTCCCAGTTTGTCAGTCTTGCAATTTCTTGCCGCGACATCCAACAATGCGCTTCCTTTATATTGAACTTGTACTTGAATTCGCCCAATGTTCTCCCCAATTGCAATGAAACGAGAGGGTGGAATTGCGAATTACGCGGGGTGCATACATGCAGCTTGAGAAAACAAAGTATCACAAGAGAAAATGCAATTATCCTTGTCACTCTGTCACTTGAATGTCACCATTAGTTCACACTCAAGGAAATTAAACTTCTGAGCTAACAAAAGAAGAACAAAACACACAAAACCATTTGTAATACTTTTATCAATTTCATCATCGCCTCGTTGTCGCCGTGATCTCCAGTACGCGATAATTCGCAAAAAAGTAGCGTCTATTTTTTTCATTCTTGCTTGCATTTGGCCGATGTCATACCTTAAACCACGTGCAAGCAAGAATTTAACAATATCGATGGATAACTGAAGCTTAACAGGTAGGTTTAATAGCAAACAAATAGTTACATATTATAGAATTTTAGTTATAAAAAAGTACAATTGTGTTAATACCTATAAAATCTTGTCTAAATATCTGCGCGCAGTTATTGTATCGAATAGTCACCATTTACCGTTACACATTCGAATAGATCATCTATAAACAGAAAATTCACTTATTTCCAATAAATTTCAAATTAAAATTTCAATTTACAAACCATCATTAATTGTATCCTTGGATCCAGTTTGATGATGATTCGCAAAACGATTGTCCATTCTTAACAACTCTGTAAAAGTTTGTTCTTGGAAATTCCACAAAATCAATTTGTGACCTTTTAGTCTCAAATCATCCAATAAAATTTGCAAATTCTGCCAACCAAACAAATATTATACTACAAAATGTTTAAAGTTCTAACTACGAACGTCATTTACCTTAATTACAGTTGCATCGAAAAACTTAATACCACTGCCGTCGATGATCACACAAACGTTGTTTGTGTACTTATCGCAAGCATTTATCACAGACTCACGGAGAAATTCGGCACATGGAAACATCATATACGGTGTACTGGGCGTCACAATCAGACAGTCCATGTGCATTTGCACCAACTTCTCGTGTTTGACTTCGATCTTTGGTCTAGCAATGAAATACAACACGAAGAGAAGATTAACTCCAATTCCGATTAGAATTCCATATTCTAAGCCCAAAAACAAGGCTGCTATGAATGTTACTGTGAACGGTATCAGGTCCAGCTCTGTAAAGACGCCAATGGGTGAAGTGTAAGTTTGTACGCTGACAGTGTGTTATTACTTTTTGTCCTCCACAAAGTGGCCATTGCGTCAAACTCAAATAAGTAGTACATGCTTACAAGAACTACTGCTGCTAACGTTGCCTTAGGGATATAAGCAAATGTATTTGTCAAGAAAGCCAAGGCCAAAAGAACCATACATCCTGTAAATACGCCTCCCAAAGGTGTTCTGACTCCAGATGCATTATTTACAGCTGTTCTTGTAAAGGATCCTGTGACTGGCATTGAACTGACAAAGGATCCCATCATGTTGCTCACTCCTAACGCAATGAGTTCTTGTGTGGCATCTAAGGTTTTACCCTTTGCTGAAATTATCAATTATGCACTTTTATACTTCAACTCTTTGTTACCTACTTACAAAATGCTTTGCCAATAGCCACACTCTCTAAAATGGCTACCAAAGGCACAAACGCCAATGAACTTCCAAATTGTTCGAAAATATCACCAAATCTGAATTCAGTCCCATTATTGACAATATCAAATGGAGGTGGTTTAAAGGCAGGAATGCCTTTGCCTACTTCATCAATCAGAGTAAAAGGAGTCTCTCCATTCTCTTTCAGAAAGTACGCTAAAGCAGTGCCAATAACCACAATCAATGCATTTCGAGCTAATGAGATCATCCAAATTACTTTCTTGTAATTGTTTTGTGATCGTGTCAAATTGGGATTGGACTTCATACTTCCATACCTTCTTAGCTCCGTCATCAACACTAGAATAATAATACTTGTAAATCCTAAAATCGCATCCCATTTGTTCGTATCGCCGATGTTTTCAATCAAATGTATAACACTCTCCAGAAAGTCATTCGCCTTTCCTTTGAGACCAAATAGTCCTTTGAATTGTGAACTGGCAATACTTAACGCCGCAGCGCATGTAAAGCCGGCCACCACTGGATATGATATGAATTCAACCACGAAGCCTTCAAAATAACAATAAAAATGGAACAGTCTAAAATGTCCTATGCTTAATGGTTATCATACCTAAATGCAACATTCCTAATATAAAAATAATACAACCTGACAAAAACGTCAGTATAATTGCACCACCAGGACCCATTTTCTTAATGTGCGGTTCAGCCATTAGTGCCATGATTGCTGTTGGTCCAATGTTAACGTCTTTGCAAGAGCCAAATAATGCGTACATGAAACACCCCATGAACCCGCAATACAAGCCATATTCAGGAGCTAAGCCTAAAAATATATATTTATGACAAACATCTTTAAAAATTGAAATACGTTAGTACCAGCTACTGATGCATAAGCAATACCCTGAGGAATCTCAGTCAAACCTACAGTAAAACCAGCAAGTATATCCTGAGCGAACCAACTAATTTTGTAGCGAAGACCCCAGTCTAGGATCGGGATCTTCCGAAGAAGTATCTGTTTCCATCTTGGCATACCTATAAAAGGCACTTTGGCTGTATTGGTTGGAACGCAGTGATAAGACATGTTGTAATTAATCACAATACGGTAAACAATAATGCACAATATTTGAATTATTCCTTAACTAGTGTCATAACTCTCCCACAATATAACTATAGCACTTCCTAACATGTTCTAATAGCAACAAACTAATATGAAAATTTTAAGTGTTCTCTGTATTTTGCAATAATTCTGGTTACGCTAAGCGCTAGGCGATAAGATAAACAAACACACGATGAATATAGTCACGTTCCGAACTAGTATAAATAGATATTCAAATGCCTGCCAGCCTTGACTGGCACACATTGACGACTGACGGAACTTTGCTATTTTGCTGAACAACGAAATATAATTTGGTGTCATTACTTAACTAATACTCGTGTAGTTCCGCAGTATAGTAAAAAGAGCACATAAATCAATATAATCAACATGCGCAACTACACTTACACAACTCATTGTTGACAAAAAATATATAAAAGCTGTATACGCACCGAAGGCAAAAAACTCAATGTTATTGCGTGTAATCAGAATATTGCAATATTACTGAGCAAATGTCGATGCCACACAAACACATTAATTACTATTCTACAGTATAATCACATCCTGCATGTATTGAACCGACCGACCATACTGAACGAATATGCTTACCATGCTTGTCATTAACATTACGCATTAAATCCTCCCCACTCTCGCCACTACTGTTGTCATGCATTGTCGAGATTAAACTAACGGGATTTTCTTGCTATTATATATGCTCACGCTGAATGTGGCTGTTACATAAGTCGGTTTTTTTTTCTCACTTGTGATCTGCGATAAGTCTAGCTGGGAGCCAGCAGGTCTGACTACACGTCTGAGGTCCATGTATTAATCTAGTGACGAAAATAATCATCTCTCCAACTGTTTTATATATCTACCCTGATGTGTGATAATGCAAATTATCAAGCTTAGTACAAGATTATTTATTTGAAGTAGACCTCGAGTGGCACTTATACTATTATGTTGTAAAACGCTTCCGACTGCCGAAGTGCACGTACTTCTTATCAGTGCTATTCAATTTATCAGAATGCTTCCCGAAATGTTGAAAGAGCACATATTTGGTTAATTATATATCACATACATATTATCAGACTGTCAGTGTATACAGCAATGTAGTGCAACACTTTCCAGGTCACTTTGTATCTGACAATAACTTTAATCAGGGGTATAATCATTAATTATTTATTATGTGTCACATAACGGCTACAACTTAACAGTCCCTAAATGAATTGAGTGGCAATCATTTTACGAGCACGTCGTAGACACCTTATCTAGTCGCAGACAGTAATGTGAGATGTAAACGAGGAATTATATTTTCCGTGACACTTATCTTACTTGCATAGTCTGCTGATAAGTGGCATATTGCAGCTTATACACCAATCCTACGTTGGAAGAAAATAAATGTCCGAAAAATTGGAATTTTAGATGCTTTTAGATGGTGTCTTGATTTTGATGATTATTAAATTCTAAAACAGTACTCAATGCATTCAACCCGAACCTGTTTGTTCCCTACCGCGGAGGCAAATTAAATGAAATTCTCTCAAATATACGAAAAACCGATTACATCTTAATTAAAGTGCTCTGCGTTCAAGAAGTTGTATTTAAGCAGCAAAGAGACGTAAAACCAAACGCAATTTGACCTCCCTAAACCGTAAGTGAAGAAATATTATTCGAGCGTTTCCCGAACCGCTTCCATTTTATTGCACTTAATTTTGAATTATTTTCAAATTCATTGCCACTTTGCGTTCGGGTTGGCGAATTCGCGTTTTCCTTCGTTTTTCTCATTTAGTAAACGCACCCGACAAAAGAACATTTAGCAAAGGGGGAAATTGGCTAGAGCAAACATTGTCGACGTTCCTACCACGCCTTGAAGCTTGGAACTTGGAAGCAATTCCAATAACAATAAATTAAATTCGTTAATTATTTCTAAACGTAATTAAAACCAGCTAGAAATTTATACATTCCTAAGAAATTCTTGAAAAGTAATAATACGTTATATTTCCATTGAGTGATAAAATAGTACATTGTGTCTAGGGAAATGTAGGGAAAGTGCTACTGTTACGGACGACTAAAGGGGTTTGTTGGGCGAGCCGGAGGCGAGAGGAATATTTATTCGCTCAAGAGATAGTAGCGTCACCTTGTGACGAATGCATGAACTTGAAGGTCTAAGGTCGCGAACGGTGGAGTTTGGACTCGGTCTTATGCCTAGTTCGCACTAGGCTCGAGTCTAGCGGCTCGTAATTTAGCAGCTAAACGGTTAGTTAATGTCGTTACTGACTACAGTGCATCACGTGCATCAGCGAATAGCACGACGAAGATGATCGTGGTGCAACGCAGAAAAATTAAAAAGCTTATTAGGCTCACTGCTGCACAAATTTTAGAGAAGTGGAAGTAGAAATTAGTGGCATGGAAAAAAAAATTATCGGTGCTAAAGTGGAAAAAATCACACCACAGGTTCGCAGTTCACACGCACGTTGGTCTTGTGGAGTTGTGCCTGAATTGGTTTACTGCCATGCACTGAAGAGTGGTGGGGAGCGCTACTCGCCCGAAAAAAATAGAGTAGAATGGATAGACTGGACTAAATCATATACTTACTGACTTGACTAAAATTTTGATGTTCACACAGGTTTAGTCACTAAATTTCCAGCGGCTCGGCCCAGCTACTCGCCTAGTGCGATCCAGCTATTACAGCAGTTTGGAGTTTTAAATCAAATATATGACAGT
>JARJDQ010004833.1:0-10764 GCA_030264215.1 Geostiba sp. GC000077 | reverse complement strand
GGTGGTGCTACAACAAAGGGGTTTAGGTGTAAATTGGGTCGTTTGTAGGAATAAATATACATTGCGTTAAATCCGACAATTTTTTTACTATAGGCAACCAAACATACACCAAATTCACTATTGAGGCGTCTTAACCATTGTTTTTTTTTTACGCATTTTATAACTGTACAGAAGGGTATTTAATAAATATTACAGTTTAATTAAGGAAACTCGCCAAAAATTCATATTTTTAAGCAGCAAATTACTTTAAAATTACTATTTTCCACGAAATAAAGCATTAAAACTTCAGTACTTCAGGGTATAACAAGTTGCCTATGGTGCTTAAGTGAATCGAGAATCGAGTGAATCATGTTCATGTCAAGTTGCGGTGAGTAATCACCAATCACCCAAACGTACTTAAGTCCACCTGTCCTTTTCTTTCGCGTGCGTTGCACCCACATCCAGTCCAGTGCAGGTGGTCGCGTGATGACGCCAGTCGCCACCGCCACTCCGCCAGTCTCTTCGTCATTAGTGTTGTTGTGAGTGAGCGTCGTGGTGAGTCCGGTGAATCGTGCATCGTGCTTGGGCGTGTATTATGTTTACTCGCACGGCATCCACGAATTTCAACCATTTCTGAAACCGCGCCGAAAATGTCGAAAATCCCTCGGGGTTTCCCCTGCTTCGTCCTCCTGGCCGTGATAAGCCTTATCGCATTCGCCGCAGGTAACAATTTCGTAGCATTTAGCGCAAAATAGTAGCGAAAGAAGGTGGGGCATGTGGCACACAGCACAGCATGAACAATCAATTCAATTAATTAAAACCAGTAGAACTAAAGTAAAAAACACACTCATCAATACTAATCCATGGCACGTATTTCCTCACAATTCCAGCAATTTATTATTTGCATAACAGTAGAACTAGAAAACGTAATTTTATCAAATTAGAACTTGTTGCATGTGATCTTCAAATGTGGAAATATTTTAGGGCAACACAACTTTATTGAAGATGAAAATGACACCAGACTCAAAGTGGCTTGGTGCACTGTGGGGAGAGAAGAGCAAAGGAAATGCACCCACTTTGCCCAAGCTATTGAAAGGGATGTGATTCGAGTTGGATATGATGAGTTTAGGCTGGATTGTTATCAGGCTTTCAACAAGGCTGAGTGCATGCAGTTGATTGATTCTGAGAAGGTTACCTTCACATCCCTGGATGCTGGAGAGGTGTTCATGGGCGGCAGGTATCACAGTTTGATACCAATCGCGCAGGAAATCGCTGAGGGCGGTTTACAGCACAATTATGCAGTTGCTGTCATCAAAAAGAACACTTTGCAGGATGTGACTTCAATCAGAGACTTAAGGGATAAGAAAGCATGCTTTGCTGGAGTGGGAACACTTGCTGGATGGACATTACCCATTTATACTGTAAGTTTTTGTTACCATTTAGAAAAGAAAGTGAAGAAAAACTAAAAAACAAAAGTTGACTTTGCTGTAAGATTGAGGTTTATGAAGCGCCATCTTGAAGTTAAGATGTGTATCGTTTGTGTGTTTATTTAGTTGATGAAACATGGCGGAATGGATATCACCGATTGTAATAATCACGTGAAAACAGCGACGGAATTCTTTGGCCCTTCATGTGCTGTGAACGCCCTGACGGATAAATTTAATCCGATTGGTGACAACTCCGATAAGCTGTGTTCTCTGTGCATTGGAAAAGTGCCTGGGGGAAAGTGCACAGATACAGATCCCTATGCTGGATTTGAAGGCGCGTTTAGATGCTTGTTGGAGGCGGGAGATGTCGCTTTTCTCAAAGATTACATCGTGAAAGAGTTGACAAGCGGCGATGAGTTCAGTAAGTTCATGTTCACTGCGTTTGGCCCGACAAGTTTGCAACCAAGTATACTTGTTTACTTATTCGTTTTTTTTTTAGCTGCCGTATCTCAAGACGCTTTCGAATTGCTCTGCAGAGACGGCACACGGCGAGCAATGGATGATTATCGCGCTTGCAACTGGGGCACAGTACCAACCAACGCGATAGTTACCACTTCAGTGACTTCGATTGAAATGCGACGCAAATATCAGAAGTTCCTGGACAAAGTCGCCGAAAGGTACGGGCCACTAGCGAATGGCACAATTGAAGTGCCACAAGATAGAGACAGAGATTTCAACGACGATCGGCCCGAGTTTGATGCTTTGGGCAATCGCATCCGGTACAAGCGCCAGAATGGCGATTACGGACGTGGCAATTACAATCCATATGGCGACAATCGCAATACGAATGCGAACGACGATGGCAACAGGGATGCGAACAGTCGCTATGATCCGTATCGTAATCGCAACGCGGATCCGCATCCAGATGGCGCTGGCGATCCGAATCGCGATGGCTTCGAGCGCGATCGCAGCCGCAATCCCTTCGACCGCGACCCTTACCAGATCAATCGCGGCCAATACGGCGTCAACATCGACCCCTACGACGACGGCACGAATTACAATCGCGACCGCGAGCCGGATAACTATCACCCGTTGAATTTCAACCGAACTTACCGCCCACGCTACAATGAGACGTTCTACGAGATGTTCGATTTGTTTAAATCATCGCCGCGCTACGGCATTCACGCGAACTTACTGGTGCAGGACAACACGCGACGTTTCCTCCCTCTGGCGGAGGACCGCCAAACTTATTCGGGTTACCTCGGTCGCTCCCTGGAAATTGTAATGGGCATTCGCGATTGCCCAGTGAATCGCATGACGATGTGCGTTACTTCTGATGTGGAGTTGGAGAAATGTGTGAAAATGCGCATGGCGCTGCAAGCGCAGCTGCTCAAACCTGAAATGGTGTGCTACAAAGGTCACTCGCACATTCATTGCATGCAGGCGATTCGCTCCGGAAATGCTGACGTCACTTTACTGGACGCCAGCGACGTCTACACAGCAGGTTTAAGTTTCGATTTGGTGCCATTCATGAGCGAAGTGTACAATTTGGAACATCCCGAGTATTATGTCGTCGCTGTCGCGAAGGAGTCCGATCCAGACACGGAAATTACGTATCTGAAGGGCAAGAATACCTGTCATGGCGGCGTGAATACTGCCGCTGGTTGGGTGTATCCGTTAGCGTATCTGATCAGCAACGGTTGGATTCGTCCGTACGGCTGCAATGCGATTCGCGCGGCCGCCGAGTACTTCACGAAAAGTTGCGTGCCCGGCGCGATCAGCACCGAGTACAACACGGGAGTGCCCTATGACAACATGTGCCATCTATGTCACGGCGCTAGTTTCCGCTATTGCCGACGCGACGCATCCGAGGATTACTACGGTCACACCGGCGCGTTTCGCTGTCTCGTAGAGGGTGGCGGCCATGTTGCGTTTGTCAAGCACACAACTGTTTTGGAGAACACCGGCGGCAAACGTAGGGAGTGGTGGGCGAGGGATAACCTCATGGACGACTTCGAACTGCTGTGTCCGGATGGTACGCGCGCCGAGGCGAACGAGTACGTCAAATGCAACCTCGGGAAGGTGAAGGCGAACGCGATCGTCACCCGCGGCGGATACGCATACAATAACACGCAGATCAACGCGTTTATTAACCTCTTTCTCTACTCGCAGACGTTCTACGGGCGCAAAATTCCCGACGAGTTCAGGTTAGCATTTTAACTATAGGCAACCAAGTATACACTATACTTCAAACAACTTTTGCTAATGCGTTTGTTTTTGTTGGTTACATTTAGTTTCAGCATGTTCTGGTCGCAACCGCCATACACGGACTTGATCTTCCAGGATGCCACCACTCAGCTTCGCGTGATTCCGCCCGAGCATCGGTATTATTCGGATTATTTGGGCAAGGATTTCATGCGGGCGCGTCGTATCGTTGACTGTCACGCAGGCGCTGTGCAAATCAACGCTCATTGGCTACTGAGTGTAGCGATATGTGTTCTAACGCTGTTTAAATTATCGTAGTACGGCCCTGTTCACCTCATCACGCTGACTCATAGCGTCATAGCGTTTAGTGGTTTAGTTTTTCTTCATCAGAATGATGACTAATGATGATTCACTGATGAATTAATCCGTCCAGAGGCAACGAATCTTATCCATTACGTTCAGATACAAACATAATGCCTTACCTTAGAAAGGAAGACAGTTTGCAAAAATGCGAATCTCTTCAGTAAATTTAGTCTTGTACATATTATGCTATGCATCAAGTTTATAAGTAATTATGATTATGATTAATGTAGGTAGAATTGTAGACGAAGCAATGATTCCATCCAAAACATTTTTGTTAGTCGTTTTTAAGTAATTTTTATATCATTGTAATTTTTGTACCTTGAGTCGTTTATAGGTATATCTTATGCAGCTTGTATTTTGTATGCAAAGCTGTCTATTTTTACAAATGTTAGAAGGCGCAATCGCACCATATGATGATATTAATGTAGACATGTAGAGATGCGCACGGAACAAAGGAAGAAGAGGAAAGGAATAAAAAACTAAAATTTTGCGAAATGTACGTCGCATATTTGCTGAGAGCCACCACCCGCAACGATAAACGATAAGATTAGATGAGATGTGTGTATTTAGTCTAAACAGTTATGCCTTATAGAGTAGATATTCTTATCTATGCATTTTTTTATGCTTTGGTTAGGTCAATATGTACTCAGAATGTGCATTTTTGACTGATTTCTTGTGAATGCTGCGATTCAAGTAGTTATCAACCGCAGGAGTCGTTGCTGACGCTGGTAGACATTAATAACTGATGAATTGCGGTTGTTGTGGACGATTTCAATGGAATTTTAGATTTGGAAGGAAATTCCATTGTGTTGGAGCCAGAGTTTGACATGGTCTAGTTTTTCGACCAATTACTCGATCAAATTGAAAGAAGAACGCGTCACCCCATGGTGAGATACATTGTGAGGAAGGAAGCAAACAAAGAATTTGCTTGAGAAATTCAGTCGAAAAACTAGATTGCGTGTAAATGCGCTCTTGAGCCATTTTACAGTAGTTTTTCGACCAGTTTCTTGATCGAATTTTTGGTAACTATGTATGGTAGCCAATAATTGTTACCAAGGCTACAGTTGTTGGTTGCTATGATTGTTAGGAGTTTGATCGAGGGACTGGACCATGCAAAACGGCTCTTGGAGCAGTTGAAGATGAAGATGACCGAGAAGAAATTGGGCGAAAAACTTGACCGTGTAAAACGGCGCTTACGTACTGATACCGCTCATACTATGATTTTACATTAGTTTGTGCAGCTGGTATTGGTGGCGCTGATAGCACATACATAACCTGCGCATGCGTTCGTTTGAATGCTATCAACGGTGCCAACGCCCCTGCGTTGTTCAACCAGGGACTAGGGAGTTAATCGAATTAAATTAAATGTAAATTAATAAGAGATGTCCCACTATTGAGTGTACACAATGCTTATTGTAAGTGCAATTGAATTTAATCTCATAAATAACAATCAAACACAGCATGAGGGTGGACTAAGTGCTGCCAACATAAAAACGAGGCAAGTAGCGATGAGGATGAGTTAAAGCCTAAAGCGCATTCAGCATTGCAAAACAAAATGGCCGTCGTTGAGCTATCATGACGATTTCATCACTTTTGGCTTGGACGTGCTTAAAGTATAGCTGTATAGCGGTAGTTTCAGCCAGGACTAGTGCACGCGCAGCGTAAAAGGGAATGTCGCCGCGAGCGAAGGATTTTTAATCTAGTTCACGGTGCATTCGTAAATGGTGAGACGGTGAGTAGCGAGGCATCGAGCATCGATGCGCACCATCTGCACCACCGTCGTTGCCAACTCTGGAACTCTGCACCTATTTAAACCCGAACGGCTTGCACTGCAGCAGCACATCAAACGCCTAACCCGCGTGTGTTTTGTTCAGTTTTGTTTCAGTTTACGCTCGTTTTGTTGCGTCCTACAGAGTTGCATCGCCAGCATCGCGTCTTATTACTGTGACTAATGGTGTGTCTGACTTCAAACTTCTATAACTTCAAAACGGAGCTTTCGCTGCTTTCAAACAGTTCACGTTGTGGCTGCACGCTACAACCCGTAACAACATGTATGCTGATATGCTGAATGGCTGAATGCTGTATACAGAGATGCTGAGTTTGGAGTTCCATTCATGTTACTCACGTTTTCTTCAAGCGTTCTCAACATGAAACATGCTCATTGAAAATTGAAACAAACTCGCTACTCTGGCTACTTGCATCTCGATTCTCGAACGTACTCGTACACAGTACTCGCTCACTACTCAGTACTCACACATGTCTGGTTGTGTTCCAGCAAGCGAGTGTCGCAGGGTCGCAGCCTCGCAGGAGTCGCAGGCGCGCGGCGCGCAGTGCGACCGCGACCGGCGATCTCCACGGCTCGCGCTCGCCGCCGTCGTTGTCGGCATTCCATCCGCTCGCTTTCACATCGTAACTTGATTCCTGATTCGTTAGTGATTTGCACGTTGCTACCTGGTCCTGGCCTACAATTAGAAAGGCGACTACGCCGCGCGCGCCCGCGATGACGAGCTTCAGAACCGTCTACGCGTTCGCACGCGAAATGCATCCGAAGACCGAGAAGGCCGACATCCAGTACGGAACAGCTGGCTTCCGACTCAAGTGAGTTTTCTCAGTTTTCCATACAATTCATACAAAATACGAACGAAACCATTACATTTTCCTCGCGGGCCTCACGGCGCGCATCAGTGCAAAGGTTACAAAGCAATCATGACCTATATCAGTGATATTTACTCTAAACTACAACGTCTACAATGCTCGAACCTCACACCGCCCTCCATGTCATTAACGCGCCTTTTTTGTTGCCTTTTTAGGGCCAGCAAGTTGGGATATGTTATGTATCGGATGGGATTGCTGGCTGTTCTCAGAGCCAGACACCTTAGAGGTAAAACAACACTTTATTACACACTACACAGGGACAAGATATAAGGACATAACCCACAGCTTTAATTAGCAATTAGAACAAAAAGCAATTTATCTCAACCAAAAACTGATAACACCTGGTTTACTGGTTTAAGTTTACAACTTTACGACTTGTGATACATTTTGTAGCAACTGTTGGCGTGATGATAACAGCCTCGCACAATCCAGAGCCGGACAATGGCGTGAAGCTGGTGGATCCCGCCGGCGAGATGCTGGAGCAGAGTTGGGAAGCGTGGGCAACGCGATTCGCCAATGTCAAGTAAGTTCACGCACGCGAGAACGCGAGAAGACGGCATTAAAAATACACCCCGATGCCCCGAACCTGATGCGACGCTTCCTGTGTTCATGTGTTGATTTATTATGTTTACGCACGCATATTTCGCCCGATATTCCCCATTCTCACACTCGCTGGTTATTTTTAAAAACTTAAATTTATCTTTCAATCTTTCAAATCTTCAACACCTCGCGATCCTCGCAATGCCTCCCGCACCTTATCGTAGGCCACTTTCATCGCAATGCTGTTTGATCAATAACATACATAGTTCAATCAACAACTTTTGTTTTTGATGTTGGACAACGTCCTATTTTTTTCCGTTTTTCTGCTATAGTGACGATCAGCTTGAGAGTTTAATGGCGGAGATTGTCAAAGAGTACGACATCGACATGAATAACCGAGTGGAGGTGTACGTTGGCAAGGATACGCGACCGTCGAGCCCCAGCCTCGCCAAATCGCTGATGGACGGCGTGCTGGCGATCTCCGGCAAGCCGATCGATTTCGGCATCGTCACAACGCCCCAGCTGCATTACTTCGTCAAGTGTCGCAATGAGCGCACGTACGGGACGCCCACCGAAGAGGGTTACTACACGAAATTGATCGCTGCGTTTAAAAAACTACGTGGCGACGAGTACAAGAAGGGCAACTACGAGAACGTTGTGTATTACGATGGGGCGAACGGCGTGGGCGCGAAGAAAATCAAGTTTTTCCAGGAGCGCATCGGCGAGCCGTTAGTCATCCGGAATTACAACGATGAGATCATCGGGTCAGGCAAGCTAAATCATATGGTAGGCAACCAAATATACAGTATAACAAGTTCCTAGAACTAGTTGCGGTGGCGCTTATGACGTTTTTAAGGGTTTTTCACATTCATTTGTTTTATTTGTTGTTATTTCTTGTTACTTTTGTATAGTGTGGTGCTGATTATGTGAAAACGCAACAAAAGTTCCCCAACGGCCTGCCGAGTGTCGCCAACGCTCGCTGCGTCTCCGTCGACGGCGACGCGGACCGAATTGTTTATTACTACATGGACGACGGGGAGAAGTTTCACCTGATGGACGGTGATCGGATAGCGACGCTCATCGCAGCCTATATCAAGGAATTACTTGGCGAGACTGGAATTGATCTCAATCTAGGCTTAGTGCAGACGGCCTACGCGAATGCTGGGTCGACGAAGTACATTACTGACAAACTTGTAAGTAAAATACGTGTTAAAACCTAAAACAAGTTGTGAAGTTGGTAAAATGCAAATCATGCAAAAAGTTTGCTTCTAATGTGGTTTTTAGAAAGTGCCTGTCGAGTGTGCGGAGACGGGCGTGAAGCATTTGCATCACAAAGCGCTGGCGTTTGATATCGGCGTGTACTTCGAGGCGAACGGTCACGGGACGGTAGTTTTCAGCGCGCGGGCTAAAACCAGGCTCAGAGACTCCTTAGAGAACAATAGCAGGTATGCAGGAGAGGGGCACATAATAACATAATTACATCTTAATGATAAGAACAATCGTAACGTAATTACAGGCAACGAGTCAACTATAAGTGGTTTAAAATTACTCTACTTGCAATTAAAGCATGAAATGTGTTTTAAATGATATGCATCGTTACAGTTTGACTGATAATCAAAAGAAAGCAATCAAGCGTTTACTGGCGCTCATCGACGTTGTCAATGAAACCGTCGGCGACGCCATCTCCGACATGCTCCTCGTGGAAACCATTCTGCATGACAAGGGATGGTCGATCCAAGACTGGGAGAAGTCCTATCAGGATCTACCTTATCGACTGCTGAAAGTTTCCGTTGAGGTAAATTTTTTTTCCAAAAACTAGCTATTTTAATGGGTATGTTGAGTTGCCTAACTTCAAGTATACTATTCAAAGTATATTTAGTTGCATAGCTTCGTTTTTCGATTGATGTAGAATGTTGTGCTGCCTAGTATTGGTCTTAACCTCACTTCGAGTCTAGTGAGTCTAGTCTCTAGTTCTAGTGTAATCAAGGTAATTTGTTATCAGGATCGTAATGCAATCACAACAACAGACGCCGCGCGCACCTGCTTAACGCCCAAAGGACTGCAAGAAGAAATCACCACCCTAGTGAATAAATACAATCAAGGCCGGGCATTCGTGCGACCGTCCGGCACGGAAGACGTGGTGCGCGTCTACGCCGAGGCGGCATCACATTCGGAGGTAGATCGACTCGCCGCTGAAGTCGCACGCAAAGTCTACGAACTGGCCAACGGCGTCGGCCCGGCGCCAGAAATACCAGCGTAAAATCCACTGCCGCACTTCCAGCGATACATAATTACATTTTACGACTTTGCCCCCCCTCCCCATCCACCATCCTCTCAACAAATGAGCACAAAGTGCAGCGCAATATAAATAACGCACATTTTAATATCACTTGGATGAGTGGGAGAGGCGGTAAAGTCACTTTGAGGTTAGGTTTTAATCATGTTTTACTTGCCAATTGCCATTCCTTTAATTAACGGACGTAACGGACCAACGATCATGTTTTGAACAGCGTTTTACTAAAACAACTAAAACTAAGCTAACGATATCATCAGGTGTTTGGGTTTGGGGAACGTTTACTACTTCGCCTAGAGTTTCATCTTGCAAAACAGTCAGTTGTATAAATATTTAATATTTTCTACTTTTTGATTGTTCTTGTATCTGTAGTAATTTATGAATCATTTTCGCGTGTAGTACATGCAGGAGACTGAAGGAGATATTGCTATAACTATGACTAAAGTTTAAAAAAGACTTGAAAAGATTATATTTCTAGGAGATGACGGATAATGATAATGATGATAATGACTATTGTATATTGTTGTGCAATCATATTGTTTTATACGTTTTATCTTTATTCTTTAATATGATGTTTTTTTTATATTTGATTAGATAGCTTTTTAACATCTTTATAGGAATTGAAAACGAAAATAAACTTATAAAATGTTATTTTTCTACTGCCGCCTCGATAATGGTTGCATTATCAACCTAGTTTGGTAATGAAATAATGCAATCATGGTCGACTTGGACCTCGCATCGAATCGACTCACTGTACAGCTGTACACCCTAGGGTCATAATCATAATTGTATTCCAACGACCACTCTTAATATAGCACTTTAAACCATGTATGCCCCATTTGAATGTGTCACTTGATGACCGATTGATATTTGACATAGATTCTAGATTCATAGAGTCTACTTTCTAGGGAGTTAAACCGGAGGCTAGTAACAGATTTTTGGACGTGATTTCCTCCTGAATGCCTCGTGGGGTATATTGAGGTATGTATATAAGCAACACCGATATCGGTAAAAGGTTAAATGAAAATATATATATGACAAACGGGATTCTTCGATTTTGGGTAGAAAAACTATACAGGGTGTCCCAAGTTAAATTCGAACCTCTGTTTTGTAAAGAAATACTGTGAGTTTAAAAAACTATGTTAATAAAAGTTGTGTAGAAAAAGAGACGCACAACTTAAAATTATTTTCAACTATACTGGGTGTTACACAAAGCAGATATACAAAAAATAACAGTTTCTTAAATGGAAAGATATACTTTTGAAATTATATTAAGATGTATATGTCAATTCTACACAGCTT
>JARJDQ010004832.1:0-16540 GCA_030264215.1 Geostiba sp. GC000077 | reverse complement strand
TTCGAACAAATTAGAAATGGAACTGCATTCAATCGAGTCCGTGAATCCCTTCGCCAACGACTTCAACTGTGCATACAAGAGGATAGACGATAATTTGAAAACCTTGTGAAATAACTTTATACTGCAATAATTGGTTAGTTACAGTAAAAAAATATTATAAGAGCCTTATCTTAGAAGGTGTAAATAAACATTTCAAAGGGGTATATCTCGAGAACCATTGAGTATTGGATCACCCACCAAACTCTGTAAAGTTTTTTTTATTAACACCCTGTATAAAATATTGAATTTTACCCCCATACTCGCAGTAGTTATTTTCATCGTTTTTATCAACGCAAGAGATTTGCGACTCCTGAAAGCGTTGCAGTTCCACCTTAATTTGTTGGGAGCTTTATGACCTCCGTCGAATTTAATAGAGCCGATTGCCGCCACGCCACGGCGCAGGTACGAAACGTGTTCTGCATCATGAAGCCATCGCAAATCGCAATTGAACCGCCGCGGTCACCATTGCGCTCAAAAGCGCACACACGCGCATTGCGCATTAATTTATCATCGCAATTACAACTCGCCGCGCCGTCTCGCAGTGCTCGGAGATATTCAATTGCTGCGTCGCGATGTCCCCAGCGTAAAATTCGCTAATAAAGTCTCGAGTTAAATCGAATTAAGAAGCGTTTTGCTGTTTTACCGCGACGCTTAATTGCGAGTGACGAGCGAAAACGAGCGCCGCAATGCAAACAAAGCGCCTCCTAAATCACATTGGCAAAAAAATGACAAGGCATAAAAGTTAATAACGGAACGGCCACGGCCGGCCGAAGCGGGCAAAAATTTATTGGTTTGCGAGATTTTGTAAGAAGATATCGTCGATTCTCATTATCGTCATCGAGCCGCGACCGCGGCAGACGGTACTCCTACGATGTGCGCAAACGAGCGCGCATTTATTCCTTTGCACCAGCGACTGTTTTGTCCAAATAAGAGCAGATCGTAAAATTTTACGACGCTCCAACGGCGCTGCATTGTTCTCAACAATATTTTACTTTACGTTTGCGATGATGCGCCACGGCTTTTTTTCCCCCCTCATGTGTTGGGTTGCAGCCGATTGCGATGTTTTTTTTTTGTGTCGAGCGGTCATAATAAATATGCGATAAAATTGGCGCATTGAATTTCAATTGCATTTTATCATCGACATTGTATAATGCGATTTTGGACAATCACAATAGTCAACAGTAAATCGGATTAATTTCGACGCAGTCGTTATTTAATTTTGCTGTTCCAATTCCACAATTTGCGTCCGCGTGAATTTTAATAGCGAACAACGGCAATAAATCTAATTTTAGAAAATCGGGTCACACGATTTACAACACGAACACAACGCACATCGCCGATGTGCAATTGAGTTACAGTTACAGTTACAGCTGCTGCTTGCTGTGGCATGCGAAATAGTCAGTCGTATTGACCAAATCGTATTTTGCTTGTTGCAGATTGTAATCAGATGGCGGTGAAAAAGAAGAAGCGGAAATTGAGCGCAGCACCGTCAGCGTACGCCACCGGCGGCGTTTCCGTCTCGCAGATATTGGCCGCGGCGCAGCACGAGAAAATCAATCCCAAAGTGGGCCACAGCCAACAACAGCTTCAAATCTTCCAACAGCAACAAGCCCCGCCGCCGCCGCCGCTGCAATCACAGCAATTTATAACCAAAGATAATCTCTATCAGCAGCAGCAGCCGCCGCCGAATCAACCCACTCCGCAGCAACAGCAGCAACGTTACCTCACATCACAGGCACCGCTGCAAATCTTCTACCAAAATGCACCGCAGCCGACAGAGGCGCCGCCAACGTCGGAGGTGCGCTTGCATTCACCTATGGTCGCGGAGCAGATGATTCTCGCACAGCAGAATCCGCACATATCACAACCCCAGCAGCATCAGCCAGGGCTGCGGCATATTATGGGCGCGAATGGGGAGGTTCTCATACCGGCCGGGAGCCTGCTGGCTGCAGGTCAGCCACGCGTCTTCATCAACGGCCAACCCTCAGAGCCCAGTGGCCCTGGTCGGCCTGTAATGATCCCAGTGAGCATTGCTACCTCGCCGGCGTCCCACAAGAGTGAGAAGGTCCACGGTTACATTCAACATGGTCAGGTGTACCAGCCAGTGCGACATATCGCGCCGAATGGAATCAGAGCCCAAGTACAACAGGTACAGCAGCAGCACTTACCACCCCAGAGAGCTTGGAGTAGAGTCCCGATCCATACATCCAGCGCAGGTGTGAATCCAAATGTCTACGAACGGGTACCACCTCTACATCAGCATCAACCTCAACCCCAACCTCAACCTCAACTGCAGGCAAGTCAACAGATTCATGGTCATCTCACGCCGGTGCAAATTCAAGTCTGGCCCGATGAGGTCCACCGGAAAAAGAAGACCAAAGTGAAGAAGCGCTATGTAGATCAACCAGGCACAGTGCTACAAACGAACTCCCGCATGGTGCAGATCACATCGGAAAGTTCAAGTCCTTCCTTCCTGGAAGACCCCAGCGGCTACCTGGCGCAGCAGACTGCATTGCTGAATAGTACAATCAATCGGCAAACGGGGGCGAATACCTTTTTATGCAACAGTCCCCAATCTGCTTCGCAGTCTGGCACGGGGACACCTCCAGGTGTCCCATTGCCCAGCAACATGAAGCCTTACAGACAACCACCAGCGACCAGTGTAAAGAGCATGTACTCGTCTCATAATCAGAATCCTGATAGTGCAAGTACGTTGATTGCGGTACCCAAGTGCACGAATTGTGATCATCAACCCCCGCCCGCTATCAACATCAACGGACGTGGCACTATATACAGCGGTAGTCATCCCGGAACGCCAGACCTTGTAACTTCCTCCAATTACATGGAGAAGAGCTCACCTGATTCTAGGCCTATTCAAGGCGGCACTGTGAGCACCAGTAATGTGAGCCCCGTTGCTGTGGAAGGGGATGACGGATCACAATTGCAGGATTTATTCTATGTGCAGTCGCCACCCCAACAACAACAGCAACAACAGCATACACAGGTGCAGGTACAATTTTCAACGGCCTTGCAGAATGGGCGCGGGATTGTCACCACGATGGCAAGTGGTCGAACGGTTGGGAGTAACACCATCACCTCGGTGTTGGCCGGCAGGGCGAACACTGCCACCGTGTCGATATCCAATCCACCCTCAGGTCCTCCGACCCAACAATCCCACTCTTCTCGATCCCCATTGGAGATGGTGCAGAACATCGTGAGCAGCATTAAACTCCCGCACTCGCAAAACTCTACCATTAGCCTGCAGGGACTGCCCTCGCAGGTGGTGCAAAAAGGCCTCCCACCTGGTCACATACTGGTTTCCTCCGGCGGCCAGCTGATCATGGCTACGACGAACGCCCAGCACCAACAACAACAGCCCCAGCAACAGATGCCACCGCCGCCGCCAAAAATACAAACGTCAATGCCGCCGATCTCCGTCAGCCCGATGATAACGAATGTCACCGCCTCGGTGACGCAGATGATACCCGCCGTTGCGCAACAGGTCCTTGGGCAACAAACAGTCCTGGTAAATGCCCTCCCTGGTTCATTCGTTCTGCAACCGGGCGTCACGATGACCATGGATGGAATGAACCAGTTGCAGTTGCAATCGCAGCTGGTTGCTGGGAATGTCATTCAACAACAGTTGCAGTCCAGCTTATTAAGTCCCGAGAAGAACAAGAAGAGCAAGAAACGGAAGGCCCCGACACCAACGGTTGCGTCCATGGTGCAGATCGCAGCGCCGCAGAACTCTGGCGTCGTGGGCTTCCCACAACAGATACAAATGCACAGTCCACCTGTGATGCAGGCGTTGACCATTGTACCGAACAAATCTGGTGGTGCGCCACATTTCGTTATGAACGGCCAGATGTCCAATGCGGCGCAAATCATCAACTCGCAGTCTCAGCCAATCAATTTGTTGCAACCGGTGAATTTAACGCAGGGCGTTGTACAGAACTTCCCTACTATCCAGCAGTTTGTCCTGCCGACGAATTTAGCTGGTATGGTGATGAACGCTGATGGCACAGCGACAATTGTGCAGGACGCCAATATAGGAATGCAGTTGCAGTTGCAAAACGTGAACGGACAGAATGTCCTCACCCCTGTACAAACGAACAATCAAATGTTCACAGTGGGCTCGACCAATGGCCAAGGATTATTACCGGGGGGCATGGTCATACGACCGCAGGGAAAGATAATTCAACAGCAGCATAGTCCCGGTGCGCAGTTTCTCAGTCCAAATGGCGGGAGTCAATTCGTAGCCCAATTTAACGGACAGCTCAGCCCTTTGGTCGCCAGCGTCAGTCCCGGGCAACAGGTATTAAAGCAAATACAAACGTTCCTTCAAAGGTTATACCTTGCTGTTATCTTTGTTCTAGGTGACGTTCAGCCCTCAAATACGTCCGACTGTCCAGCAGTCCGTGCAACAGCCCGAGTTTCTCACCTGCGGGCAAACCCTGATGGTACCAGCGAATTTGGCCGCCGTAAGTCAGTCGTCGGCGAACCAACAGAACACCACCTATGTGCAACAAAATACGACCATCGTTCAGCAGCAAACCACAATGGTATCCAATCAGAACAACACTTCGCAGGCGCAGGGACACACGCATGCGCAGGCAACGTCGCACCAACAGCATAATGTGCAAAATCTTCAACACAGTGTGCAGAATGTGCAACAGAATGTGCAACAAAACGTGGAGAGCTTTATGATATCATCGGATAAGCAAAACATTCAGGCGGTGCTGGTGCAGCGCAGACCAAGTCCGATGCAGCAACAGCAACAGCAACAAATTAACTACGGAAATAGTGCTTCCTCGCAAACGCTCGTCAACGGACATCAGCATGCGCAAAGTGTAACGACACTTTGCCAAACGAGCAGGAACAACAGCGCTGGTAGTCCACCCGATACGACGACCCTGAGCCCTTTGGCTCTGGGAGGTCAGAGTCCACCAACTGCGGATACCACCACGCATTCGGGTAGCACCGATGACGGATTGTCGCCAGCTTCGTCAAATTGCTCTTCGACTATGGTAAGTGACATATCCGTAAGCATCCGACTTTTTAAAACATCGTATTGTAATATATTGTAGGCCATGGTACATTGCATAACGAGCAGTGAACCGGATTCTGCAGAAATTACTAATCAAGATCTCGACGCGACAATATGGCGGAACGCATCCAAGATGGAGTTCACTGATATCAACAACGCCCTTAACACACATCTACGCAAAACTACGCCGACGCGGGTTGCATTTGCCGAGTCGTCAACGATGATGCATTTTGTCTCGGACGGAATGCGCAAAGGTGCTGAGAATGTTGTGAGCAGTCGCAGCTTTGAAAAGCAGAAGAGAAAGCATAGCGACACATTGATTGTAATGGAAACACATTCATTGTTTGATGACCATGATCAAGACGGTATGTAGTCACCTGCATTTGCAATCATTTGCTTGCCATCACTTAAATGTTAAATACATTCAAACTTTAATAATAAGCACACACAGTTTGGCTTTTTAAGGCATTCATTGAATATGACATACTACTATAAAAAGCCTAGCTCTGCATAAAATTCACTGGGGTTCATTGAATTGTGATGATGCTTTCTTCCACTTGAAATAAAATGTAACAAATTCGGAAACAAACAATTGTTTGTGTATCAAAGGGTGTGCAGTTCTGTGTGAAATTTACTTGGTGTGGCTAACTAAACGCAACATGGTGTCTGTTTATTCGTCCTCTTCCACCCTAATCACGTCATGTGCTGTTTTATTGTACTTTGTACAATTGTACATACAATCAACCACCATCAATCATCATGCTTTGGATCGGCTTACAATATGGCTTCTTTCTTGGGGTGCGTTACAAAATTGATGCAAACAGCACTGTTTCCGACAGACGAGCTGATGCCGCCACAAAAGAAGGTGTTTGTCGAAGGTGATCTAGTCTGGGGCCCGGCGAAGGGGTGTCCAGCATGGCCGGGCAAGCTGATGGTCGTGAAAGGCCCCGATGCGGTCACTGTGCGCTGGTTTGGCGGCGGCGACAAGGCGCTCACCGACGTCGAACCCAGCGTGTTGCAAACGCTCAGTGAGGGTTTAGACGCCCACCATTGCGCTAGCAAGAAGTCCCGGACGTGAGTTTTATCTATTTGTTCGAATAAGGGCCACACCAATGAAATTTGCGCACTATTTTTTTGCATTCTAATCCACAAAGTCGCGGCATCTTACTGTGTACAAATATAACCTACAAATAATTTAGTTTGTGCTATTCGTTTACAGGGGGCGTAAGTTGAACGCGCAGCTGGACAAGGCGATTCAGGAAGCTATGGCGGAACTTGATCGCATATCGAACGATGATAAGCTGATAACGGCAAAGGTATCGGCGTCGGAGGAACCGTCCCACGATGATGCGAAGAAATCGTCGGACGAGAGAAAGAAGACAGGTCGATTGCGGAGCAGTCGACAGTCATGACCTACGACCAAACTATTTATCTCCCCCAACTATATATTTTACCCTATGCACGTTCAAACAAAATGATGATTAACTTTGATCTTTGATCGGAGATACCATTAACAAAACAACATACCAAAGATGGCGTGTAATGCGAAATACACGACGAATACCTTGACCCTTGACTTTATAACCAGAAACCCTAACAATGCGATCATTTTCAATTTTTATGCAAACCAATATGTCTGATATCACAGATATTTTCTACGATTTTAACGTTAACATACAAATTTGAAATAAGCCATGTAGCCATTGCATCAATTTTATCACAACTATAGTGTTAATATTTTTAACCAAAACGAAATCAATATGTAAAACTATAAAAACTAAAAAAACACATAGCAGAATAATCATGATAAAACCCATTATTGTAAAGTTATAAACTGAATTCAATGTGAATGTAAATATTATTGGGCTTTCATATAAAAAAAAACTACAATGAGTTATACACAAAATGCAGATTATACATAATACAAAACGATGAGCAAATAACATATTTCAATGTCAAACAATATCAAACAAAATCATTTGTTTCTAGTGGAATGTTGAATATTTGAAATAACTCAGTATGCACACATAATTCAAGCCATTGAATAATCATTATCAATAAAACTAACTAGTCATTGCGACGAACACAAACAATATTCGACAATAACTGACTAATGAAGGTAAAGGTAACCTATGATTTGTAAAACATGCAACCGAATTTTAAAAGTTGTATTTTCACAAGCCCTAGCCACAATTCATGGCACATTAATTTGTTTACAAAAACCCGCCAATTACATCTAATTAACTCGTTTTCTGGTTCCATTCAATCCACAAACACTGTGATAAACGATTGGAGCTGCTTTCGCGAAACCAGCGCGTATACGAAAGTATCAACTATTGTTTCATGCTCTCCGTACCACCATACAAGCTCATAGAATCAAATATATCACAATCAACTCTGATACAGATAGTATGAAATAGCCCCAACTTGGAAGTACGAAACACATTACAATAGTTATTACAGAAACAGAAGAATTGCATTGCAAACATATTTTAGTATCACTTTATCAAGCGAATCAAGTGTTGTAAATTGCGCCATTATTTGTGCTACAATAACTTAAATCTTAAAGTAACATAAAATAGATGTAATTGATAATGATTGATCGTCACATCTCTACAGTGAAGACCATATTGTCATGCCATTGCAGCCAGTTAACGCTTTTTCTGTTTGTGCACGTACTTAAACCGAAAATTAAAAAAAATACGATAGTCCTTTTTGTCAAATGGATCACTGTACATAATTATAGCCACACTAGATAATAACTGGATACCTACAGACATAATCAAAATTTTGATAACTAAGTAAATTTTAAAATTTAGCCCTAGAACTATTCATTCGCCTTTGAGCATTGGGAGATTTGTTGTTTCAAAATTGTGTAACTCGTTGAGGAAGATCCAAGTTGAAAATGACGATTGGGGGATGATGAATACACCATGTGCTGAAATGAACAAACCAGCAATGATAAACATGAAAACAAAGCTGATGATTGCAAACGAGTAAATTATTCTTTTAATTTAATTGACTTTAAATGGTTATACAAATAAGTATAAATTTGTAAATAAAATATTTTTATAAATGTACAATTATTTATTGATTTACTGTTCATTGACAAATTAATTGATTAGTAGCTGCCCTTGAGTGAGTAATTAATGAACTGATGAATTTGTTGATTCGTCCAGCAATGTACAGATGTGTTGTATTATTAAATCTACATTGTGCATCACTTATAATTAGTTCTATTGTATTATAATGTAATAACGAAATGTTGAAGATGTGTACAACGGTATTATGGTCGGTCGCAATAGTCGATTGTTTTATTGGGGAGTAATGAAGTGTGCTTGGTATATGATGATGGTGTCTATTTAGTAGACGCGCATCTCGATGAACCTCTTTTATTATAGTATTTATTTCGCAAACTTAATTATTAATTATGGATATAGTTTTATTATACAAATAATTCGATTATTATTGATTGTGTACATAGTATAAACATATATTATATATTTTAGAGGTACCTGTTTCTATGTTACAATTGTGGATTGTAGCCCGGTGTCATTAATAAAAAAATACGACAATTATAAGGAATTATGAATTATTATTGAGTATTAACTGTAAAAATATCAGAGAAAAGGACACTTCGGTGCCCATGCCGTCGCTTCTAATTTAACCATTGCTCACAATACAAAATGTAGATATAATTGTTCTAAATGCAAAATTATGCAAACAAATTGAAATAATTCCCAAATTAACATCAAATTAGTGTACGTAGCGACATCTCTTAGCTCGGAAAAGAATGATGCAACATCAAGAAATCAAAATTTAGTTAAAATTAAGCCAAAATTACTTAAACTTTAGTCTGACAATCCTACCTACATAATATATGTTTTAATACGATTTTATAATTACGTAAAGTTCTGTAGAAATGAAAGAATCGCTTGTTGGTTGAATCGTCGATAAGGCAGATTCCTACGTATCATTTGTACCTGTCACAAACAAATCAAATCAAATTTTAACAGAAAAATAACTGTTGACTGTTGAGGTGTTGAGCACAACCAACTGCTCACTTGAAATGCAGATAACATCATCAAACAAGTGAAAAGGACGAATAATAATTCCAGTTGTGGTGTGAACAGTTGTTCCAGTTGATAATGCAACAATCATGGATGTACTCTGCTTGCAATTAATCGCAAACACAAGCTCTCTATATAACCTAAATGTGCCTTCCACAACCGGTGTTCGCGGTGTTCGTTTCTCATGATTGTGCCGACTTTACACCGATAATTTATAAATAATCACATGCACGATGACCAGCGTCGTACCTTTAACGGACGCACAATTTGCCGAAAAGCTACGCCGGGAAAATGTTGAACAGTTCATCATTTTGGTGAGGATGCACTTGTCCTTTGTTCTGGACCTGACAACTGATGAGTAAGTATACGCAAAACAATGAATTTCGATATAAAACATGTTCTATATGGTTTTGGTCATTTTATGTTCTGTTGCAAAGGCATGATGCTTTTGTGGATAAAGGCAAATTGAAAAAGTGGAACCTGGTGCATTTCAAGAAGTCAAAATGCAGAGGCATCATGGAAGGAGCACCCTTGACTCATGAGGGCATTTGTCAGGTGTATCAACTGATTGAGTTTCTAAAGAGAGAACCAAGTAGGTGATACATAAATTGAGTGCTGAGATTTGGTGGTAATTGATCCTTTTTTGTAGATATTTGCAAAGAGGGTGTCTTTCGAAGAACTGGTTCTCTAAACAGGCAGCATGATTTGAGAAAGTTGCTCAATCAGGGGACAACCCTATGCTTGGAGGAGGGCACATACAGTGTGCATGATTGTGCTTCAGTTCTAAAGGGATTTCTTGCTGAATTGCCTGAGCCTCTGCTCTCAGAAGCACATTATCCTGCTTACTGTCAAATCTCTGAGTTTTGTGAGCTTGGTACACCAGCCCAAGAGGAACGCCTTCTGCAAGCGTTGCAACTTCTTCTTTTAATGCTCCCATCCGAAAATCGCGTCTTACTGAAAGACGTTCTAGAACTCCTCAATCTAACTGCTTCATATGAAGGCCATAACAAAATGTCGGCGGATAGTTTAGCAACGTTGTTCACTCCGCATCTGCTTTGTCCGCGGAAATTATCGCCTGAAACACTGCATCTCAATTCGCAAACACTTTCGGGCATTGTATCATTCATGATTAAAAATGCGTCGCACTTATTTGAGATTCCCTCGAAGCTGGCGATGGATATCAAAAATTATATTCGGGAGCGCGACAGGCGTAAAGCGCTCTCGCCGCATAAATACTTTAATGAGTCGATTAGCGACACGGCGAACACGGTGTTCAGTTTCGTTGATCACGAACGCACTGCAAAGGAAAACCAATCGAATCCCACCGAAACCGCTCTGGCGCAGCTGTATGCGCACATTCAGAGCCTGCCGGAATCGTCCAAGAAGCGCAAACTCGTGAAGCAGTTCAACAAGGAGAACGGTCATGGCACACCGCTGCAGGTGATTCGCAGCGGCATGCCGAAACATAAAGGACTAGGCGATTCCATCAAGAAGCACCTCTTTCAAAAGGGGCTTATCAAGAGTGTGAAGAAGAACGGCTTCGTCCAGATGCGATCGTCCAGCGAAGAGATTCTCAATGTAAGTGATAAGTGTGCAATATAGACTTTAAAAAGAATGGCATGTTTATGTTTTTTGTGGAATTGTCTGCGCATCTGCTGCATTCTCTACTGCAACTCTCTCTTTCTTCGTTGTCTTGATTAACATTACAATTAGAGTCCACAATCGAGCGGGTCCGCGCGTGGGCGTTTATTTTGCGGCAACTTTGACTCGTCGGACGTGAGCGCCGACGAGACGCTAGCGAAAAAGCTGCGCAAGTCGAACTTGAGCACCGAGAGCCTGACGCATCATGACGAACCGCCCGCCAGCGCCGCCGGCTCGGAGAGCAGCATCAAGCGCAGCTTGAGCGAGCCCGAGCTGAGCACGGACGAGGCGCTGCGCAACAACTATCTGACGAGCACGCCCGCATGCCTCCCGCTGCGCGACATCCCCGAGCTGGTGTTCACGCCCGACGGCCAGGACAGGAAAAGCATGTCGCCGATCACGCGCTCCACGCAGCGCATGTGCCGCGCGATGCAAGTAAGTCCCTCTTCATCCAGCGCTAACCTTCATACTTTTAAACTAACGAAACTAACAAACTCGTTGCTCGATTGGCTTGCTGCTTCTTGTTGTCGCTTTTCGTGTTGTGTATTTGATTCGGTCGCCTTTTCATTGGCGCTTTTGCCCTGGGGAGCAGGAGACCATGATGACGCCGCGGAGCAGAAAGCCGGTGGTTGTCCTCTCGGGGACTAACATTAACACGCTGGCCGCATTCGATAAGCCCGATTTAATGGACGAGCTCGCTGAGGAGACGGATGAGAACCTACAGTCGGATACATCGCCGACGCCTGACGACGCCTCCCTGGCGAATGACTTCCGGCAGTATCTGCACAGCCGCAGCCTGCTCACCGCCTCCGCCTCGCCGACGGATCTCTCCTTCTCCAGCCGCACCGACGACTACAGCTCCACGTCAAGTGCGTCGAACTTCAAGGACATCAGCGAGAGCAAAATGACTGCGTCCCTGCTGCATTGCATGGACGGGCATGCGCCTGACAGCTCCACGGAGGAGAAACAACTGGTGCTAAAACCAAAGCAGTATAATGAGCAAGGTGAACCCATCGTATACGAAACGTCTTTTTAGGGCCAAACGTATTTGAAAGGTATTAACTATGAATGTATTAAAACGTTCCGATTTCGTAATGTCGGGAGCGTGTATTGTAATGTAAAATAATCAAATAGTTGAGATGGTTGTTTGCTTGAAATGGAGAATAACAACCAACATTATTGGTAATTTAAAAGTTTAAGACCTAATTAATGCATAATTAAAAATAAATATATCTACGATTTTTATATTTTAAAATAAGTCATCATGAGTGAGGTCCTGCATCAGTTGGAGGCCTCTTTCCTTAAGCGCGTTTGAGAGGAGTTTTTGCTGTTCTTGCTTTTGCTCCTGCTCCTTTCTCTGGGCATCCAGGATGTCATCCACAGAAACTTCCCTTAGTGGCTGTTTGGCTTCTCTGTCATGGTCCTACATCAAGCATCAAGGCAATTAAAAGAATAAGCAAACTTGTTTGCACATCACTTACTATTTCTCCTAGAAGCACAACATTCTCCCCTCGCACAATAAACACACCCCTTGGAATGTCACCAAATTCCTTCCCCACGTGAATTCTCTCAATGGTCCTGTGCAACACCAAGTTCGCGAATTGATCGACACTGCGCAGGTAGCCGATTAACGTTCGGCCATCTCTCAGCAATACCATTAGTTTTTCTGCAAAATGATCATGACACAGGTGAGGGTGGGATTTGTGGCTTGAAGAGTGTGTTGCTTACTGTCCAATTCATCTAAAAGATGAGCCGTGCCTTCGAGTTCAGTCTTAATATTCATTTTTACGTTGAGTACAAAAGGAAACACAAAAATTACAACTTGACAACGGCAAAAGTTAAAAACTTTGCAAGCTGACAAAGTTAGGTTGGGAAAAGTTTGTGTCAGTTTGATGAGTGATTTATGAAAGTAGGCAACTTGTTGAACATCAAAATTTTAGGATCTATTCATTCGATGGGATTTCAGTTGATGTTGCAACATTTTTAAAGTTCACTTGATGTAAATGACGTAAAAACGAGGTCATTGCTAGTAAATGTAATTAAATAATATCACATGCACAGACAATTTGTGTTAATTACGAATTATGTACAAATGTGCAAAGAATCAACTGTAATTTTATGTTGTACCGTGTGAGAACATCCTTACAACATGGTTCATTCACCGTTTTCCTCGATGCTTTCGAAGTTGTCCGAAGTTGAATGTCATCCCGACGCTGTCAGAGTCGTAACCACCAAAAGATTGTCGGATTGTTGCAAAACACAAATACCAAATACGGGAAAAACGTTCCTGCCTACAATCGAAGCGCGACCCAAACTATGATAATTAATCGAATCATGACCCATGCATGAGTGAAGACAAACACCAACGCCGCGCGAACGCTCGCGTCTCTTATAGAATTTAATTACAATCCGGGAGGGAATCATGTTGAAGGTATGTTGTACACTTTCCAATTAGAAAACAATGCCCATTGCTTGTTAATATCTCAAGGAAAAGGGCCAGTTGAAATTCGAGGACAAATGGTCGACGATGCGCCCGATCGTCCTCAAGCTGCTGAAGCAGGAGACAGTCTCGCATGGTGAATATCATGACTTATTCTATGATGTGCATCTGGTGTGCCTGTGGGATGAGAAGGGTGCAGCCAAGCTCAGGGATGGCCTGCAGGAGGACATTGTGCAGTTTATCAAGGAGGCACAAGCCAGGGTGTTGGCGCACAGAGAGGAGCAGGCGCTGCTCAAGGCCTACATTGCTGAGTGGAGAAAGTTCTTCACACAGTGCAATTATCTACCAACACCATTTAGACAATTGGAGGCCTCATTACAGGGTAAGCCTGGCACAGCAACATCAAGCACAAGCAGTAAAAAGGGCCAGAACGACGAGACCATCGTGCGGAAACTGATGCTGGACTCATGGAATGAGAGCATATTCAGTGATATCAAGTATCGACTGCAGGAGAGTGCCATGAAGTTAGTTCATGATGAGCGAAATGGTGAAGCATTTGATTCACAGTTAGTGATTGGTGTGCGCGAGTCGTACGTGAACCTGTGCTCAAATACAGAGGACAAAATGCAGATTTACCGCGAGAATTTCGAAGCGGCGTACATTAAAAGCACCGAGCTCTTCTATCGCGTGAAGGCGCCGGAGCATCTCGCGCTGAACGGCGTGCAGTCGTACATGCGATACGCGGATCTAAAGCTGCGCGAGGAGGAGGCGCGCGCGCAGCGCTACCTGGAGGCCGGCAGCAATGCGGTGATCCAGTGCTGTGTGAAGGTGCTAGTCGGCAGCAGTCTGCCGATTCTGCTCGCCGAGTGCGCGCCGCTGATCAAGGCCGGCGAGACGGACCGCCTGCAGCTGATGTTTCGGCTGCTGGAGCGCGTGCCGGAGGGTGTGCCGCCCGTGCTGCAGGAGCTGGAGGAGCACATCACCGCCGCTGGGTTGGCGGACATGGAGGCGGCCGCCGAGATCATCACGCAGGATTCTGAAAAGTACGTCGAGCGGCTGCTGGAGCTCTTTCGGCGCTTCAGCAATCTGGTGCGCGACGCCTTCTCGGACGACCCGCGCTTCCTCACCGCGCGCGACAAAGCCTTCAAGGCGGTGGTGAACGACACGAACGTCTTCCGGCTCGAGCTAAACAGCGGCAAGTGCGTCGGGCCCAAGTCGGTAGCGCCGGAGAGCAAGTGCCCGGAGCTGCTGGCGAACTACTGCGATATGCTGCTGCGGCGCACGCCGCTCTCCAAGCGCCTCACCTCCGAAGAGATCGAGTCCCGGCTGCGGGACGTGCTGCTAGTATTAAAGTATGTTTCGAATAAGGATGTGTTCATGCGATATCACAAGGCGCATCTCACTAGAAGACTGATATTGGATGCAAGGTACGAACCCACAATTTACTACATTACGGGGCTTTTGACCGGTTTGTGACTGTAGGCAACCCAAATTGTGTATGATACAAAATGGCGTCAGAAAGCGCCATCTCACATAATTGTCATATTTTAATTATTTTGTGATTTTTGCACTAAATCATCGCAATATTGGCAGTGCAATGCAAAGATTACTTTGTTTAAAAGCTACAGTGCATTTGTTGTCATCCATAGTTGAACATAAGAAAATTAAGGTAGACATAGAAATTAAATTGCGTATAATTCAATAACCAATAAGTATTTTGAATTCTAAGTTGCTACATACGAAAGAAGGTTTCAGGAACTATCTTTCCCCACCGATAATTCAATTTTTTTTCAAAAAAATGGAGTTGTGTAGAATGTAGTTCCTCCGAAACGCCACGGAATTGAAATACTATAGTATAGCTGTATAGCATATTCGATGAGGGGAGGAGTTTGAAAAGAGTGCTGTGTCCATATAAATAACATGGTCAACATGGTAATATGAGTGCCTCGCCTCATCGAACTGAAATATGTGTTTGTAATGTGTTTTTGGTTTTGTTCAGTGCTGATAGTGAAAAGGAAGAAGACATGGTTGAATGGTTGCGCGAAGTTGGCATGCCCGCCGACTACGTGAATAAGTTAGCTCGAATGTTCCAAGATATCAAAGTGAGCGAGGACCTGAACTCAGTCTTCCGCACGTCTACCGCCCGCCACGATGCGATCAACATTAAAATCCTCAACGCTGGCGCCTGGGCGAGGGGCTCCGAGCGCGTTGCCGTTAGTCTTCCCGTCGAGCTGGAGGATTATATTCCAGAGGTGGAGGAGTTCTACAAGAAGAAGCATTCAGGCAGAAAGTTGCAATGGTAAACATTCCTGCTTTAAAACATAACAAAAACAAAACATAAATGATAAATTTGACATTTTGAAATCAGGTATCATCATATGAGCAATGGCACAATCACGTTCACCAACGAAGTGGGTAAGTTCGACGTGGATGTGACCACCTTTCAAATGGCTGTGCTCTTCGCCTGGAATCAACGGCCACATGAAAAGGTCAGCTATGAGAACCTGCGGCTAGCTACAGAGCTGCCCGACCCTGAATTGCGGCGCACGCTGTGGTCGCTGGTAGCTTTTCCCAAATTGAAACGGCAGCTCTTGCTCTTTTCGCCGCCTGTGAGCGCGCCGAAGGATTTCGCCGAGAACACTCTGTTTTGGATCAACCAGGAGTTTTCACTGGTGAAAAATGGCAAAATTCAAAAGCGCGGAAAGGTAACTTGTTTTTATGCAGCATGTTTCTTGTTTTGACTCCTGGCTCCTTTGTGTTTTTGTGCGCAGTTTAATCTAATTGGGAGGTTGCAATTGAGCACGGAGCGATCGCAAATGGAGGACAACCAATCGATAGTGCAGCTGCGGATATTGCGCACCCAAGAGGCTATCATTAAGATCTTGAAGATGCGGAAGCGCATCACGAACGCGGCGCTACAGACGGAGCTGGTGGATATCTTGAAGAATATGTTTCTGCCGACGAAAAAGATGATCAAGGAACAACTCGAATGGCTCATTGAGCACAAGTACATGCGTCGGGATGACGACGATATAAATACTTTCATTTACGTGGCGTGATTTGTTATATTTAATAAAAATGAATTGTTACTTATTTCTACCTTTATTCCAACTACACTTTAGGTAAATCCATCCGTAATCGCGAGATCAGAACAGTAAAAACGCAAAAATCATCTACAGGATGTTTGCCAGTGTGTGTTTAAACGCAAAAGGAGCCGCAAAAGAGCAAAAGGTGGATTTCAATTCGCGATTTTATTCGCAAAAATGTTGCGATTATTTTTGGAATTCTGGCTAGCGATTGGTT
>JARJDQ010004826.1:0-13734 GCA_030264215.1 Geostiba sp. GC000077 | reverse complement strand
TTTATATTTCTCCTGTATTCAGGGTGGGCTAAAATTGGCGGGAAAACGCCAAGTAACTGTGTAGTTCATGTCAAAATGATATAATATTGTACCAAAATGTACCAAAATGCTGAATAGTCGGTCCTCAAATTTGGAATTTTTAGGTTTCAAATATGCATAATACCAACATTCTTTATCGTTGCACAGCAGCAGTTATAAAAGTCCAAGTCAGTTTTCTTCTAAATAGCATCTAACCACATTAGTACCTATTAGTAGATTCTTTAATGTTCAGTTATTACACTGGGAATTACCAAAATACATCCTGGAAAGTACAAAGTCGTAAAATTGCTTCAATAATGTCTTCTTCTGTTAAATTTTGCGCCATTATTATACAATATTTTGTAATATTATAATAGAAAGTGTTGATCTGGTGTGTTGACATGGAATGTTGAGTGTAAATGACTGACAATATTGTCAAATCACCTTGTGATTACTAAACACTTCCTGTTTTCTGTACATTTCAGAATTTCTTCACATCCTTCGAGTGCGAATGTAATGCGTTGTTGCTGCTTCGATTCCACTTGAGTCGCAATTAGCAACAATAATGAGCACGTCTCCTGCATGGGTGTTGGGTGCATTATGCCGTTTCCGGTTGCGAGATTGCTCATCGTTGCTAGTCCCTCGTAATTTCCTCTTGGCTCCATCTTGGCTCCAACCTCCCACCTCACAAAGTTCTGTCTAACGTCTAATGCTCTAATGATTTCGAAAAGGTAAGATTTTAAGCAGATGTAAACGTTGTGACGTGCTAAACTATCATTTCCAAGAATACAGAGCACACATGTATCATTATCGAAGTTGATTTGCGTTACCTGTTACCTCGTTACCTGTTGAGTTGACTCCTAAATTGTTCGTGTGTTAATTACCGAAATGCAAATGCGCAAAGCGCAAACAAAAGAAGCGTAGCACAACTAGCAGACACAAAAAAACAATGTGTTCTACTTCGATAATTTTTGTAAGATTGTATGCTGCAAGTAAGTATCCGTAAGTATCTTTTCTTCTTCGCAATATACCTATATGGTCATGAAGTAATATGAATGTGTACAATATGTGTTTCTTGTGGCTTCCTTCTTTTGTAAACGACGCGACGATCTGAAGCGCGAAGCGATGCGATGATGCAAACGGTATTGTACGCCAACATCAACATCAGACACAGGTGAACATACAACATGTACATGTATAGAAAAGATCATCACAATATGCAACGTGTACCGAGCAGGCGAGCAAGGAGCAATGAACAAACATACGATTAGCTAACTTAACTAACCGGGACGAAGAGAATAAGCGAAGAATTGAAGATGATCTTCAAAAGACAGCAAAATTGGTCTGGAAGATAACAAAGCATCACCAAAATGAAGAGCCAAACATTTTGACATTTCTACTCTGAGAACACATTATAAAAGAGAAGAAAAGGAAAAGAAAATTGAAGACGTTTTGTCTCGGCGGGAAATAAATAAAAAAGAAAGTTTTTTCTTGTAACTCTTGCCACTTATTGCTACTGATGACAACGTCTTCACTTTAAAGTACCAATTGTGAATCATTCCCGTTGTCACAGATTAAATAACACTGCTTAATGATTGCATTGCTGATGATCATAATTATAATGCAGTAAATCTCCATCAGAAAGAAGGCTTCCTTTTAACATGAAATGGCAAAATTTCATTTTCTCACTATGTTGTGATATAAAAGCAATCCATGGAATTATTTGGTTATTTAACGCGGTATAATAACTTCTGCCAAACCCCATCAGTGAAAAATGTTAATAATCGTATGTATGAAGAAAATTAAACCAATTATTGGCTCAATCTTAGCAGTTTCTTTGAAAATCTTTTGCAACACATCATTAATTCTATTAAAATTAGTAATTATTGAGATGTAACATTATAATAACAAAATTGGCATGTAAATAAAAAACACACAAGTTTATAATTTTGTGTTTTGTGTTCATCTTCTTGTCCTTAACAGTATAGTTTTGTTGCAAATTGAGATTACCTTATTACTTAACATTAACAATATTGTGTAACAGTGAGACACGTGTGGAGATGACGAAATTAAGTACTATGTAATTACAATGAGAACTTTTGAAAACCAACAAATAACTGAGAATACAAAAACAATGACTTGAAACTTCCAAAACTCCAATGTTTTAATTTATTTGTGTTTACTTCCTATTTTTTGAAATTTATTAAATGAACGCTAAACAGTGCTGAATCTGGCTCACAACGAACAGGTACAAATTCATTTAATTGACGTGTTGTGTGTTCTGCACAGTTGCACTTTGAGATTTCGTACCACTACCAGCATTTGCATTTTCCAACCGACCAAACATAAGATTCTAAGATTCTAACATGCACTGGAGTGTGATAAGACAGTCGTTTCGGTAACTGCCGACGCCGCCGACTTCCCATTCGGTTCCGCCATCTTGCACCGCGCTTCCATTTCGAGTCGAAACATTTCAAATATCACTGCGCTTAAAATTCAGTTGCAGGCTTGGTTGCATATCAAATCTGGCCAGTATTTTCATTTTGAGATATTTACTAAACTTGGTGCAGGTGGTTCAAGCTGAATTCATTGATCGGTGATCGGGAACGACGGTATTTTTCATTGTTATGCCGTGCACCGGTGCGCACGGTACAGGCGAACACCTGACGACTAATTTCGACCGCTGTGCAACCATCACAACACCAAGCATCGAGCAGCAACCTGCCGTGGCCGTTAGCCACACGACACACGATCTAGATATTGTACAATCGTTAAATCGTTAAAACGACAAGTGTTTGCGGATGCCACATGCACCTGTCATGCATTATGTCTTCCTCTCTCTTTCCCTTCATTTCAATTTCATTTTTGACCTCGAAGCGTCGAGCACATCTCGAGTAAATGCACTTAACGTATATTGAGTTGCCTATCATTTTACTTTCAGAAACCATCAATGTTACTTTATGATCTTTTACAATCTTTTACAACAAATGCTAATGTTTTCAAAACACACTACAAAAACAGACAGAAAACGAAATGCATTGAAAATCAGCGAAAATATATTTTAGAAAGAATGTTTTACATACATGAGTATATTGTGTTGCCTATCTTCTTATAACTAATAGGAAAATGCAAATTTTTGTTTTTCGAACACTTTCAAAAAACAGAAAGTCGAACATTTTTGCTGACAAGAAATTGTGTCTGTTTTTTTGCGTTTTCTAAAACGCTTTGACTGACTGTGGATGTATTTCTTTCAAAATACATTGCTCTTTAGGTCAAGATTGTCAACACTAAGTGTTCTGTAGCAAACAACAAGAACGACAAAATGCAAGTGAAAGTTTGAATGCACATCCTGTTGTATAAATGACTGGTTCACCGGCCACCGGATGTATCGACTTAATCGATTGAGCAATATTTTCGATCACCAGCAACCTTGTATTGAAAATCAGGATCAGGTTGTAAACTGTATAGAATTACTTTTCTTACTTTTCTTATATCTTCTTTGCTTTATTTGAGTCTCGATCAGTTTGTAGGCGAACGATGTCGTCGTTATTATTTTTTGCGTTTTATAAGCTTAATGAATGCGAACCACCGCAGATGTAAAGCACAACCTGTGCGCCATGGGAACTCCAACGGTCGATCAGCGGACCAACAGACACTTGTTCCATGGCTCCATGCCATCCATATGCTTGTGCTCCCTTAACGGACTTTTTTAAATGAACTTCCTGTTTCCGGCCAACCGTCCAGCGATCGACGCACAGGTAGTTCATTCGTAATACCCATAAATGTCTTTCTTATCATCGCACTTGCCGCACTAGGCACTATGATTAGAATGACTCATGATAAGCTTTAGCGGTAGAGTTTTTTCATGTTTTTACGATTTCGGTGGGAGTTTTCGAGAAGAGTGGTTTTCAAGATCGAATCAATTAGATAACACGTTGATAGTGTTTATTGACGACAAGCTAAATGAGAAGTAGAACGTTACACATAATAATAACGATAATGATGTGGACGCACTCGGCTGATGAAATAAAAGCAGTCGAAGGCAGTGAAGGAGCAAACGACGAGCCACGGAGAGCAGGTTTTCATGTAAATAGTTCGTCGCCGCTAACGATCCACCGGGTGCATGTACTTCATTTCGATTATGATGAGAAAAGAGAAGATAGCGCTGAAGTTGAGGCAAAAAGTGCAGAAATCGTGTGAGTTTTCGTTTTAGTAGACATATAAGACAAGGTGATGACAGAATAACAGTTGATACATGTCACAGAAGTGAATGCAATCAAGATTTATCAAACTATCACCACCTATCACCTTCATTCACATGATGCTTTTATAATTTCAATAAAACAATTGTGAAAAGTTCCGCTTGTTATTTAAGGTTGTCGTCTAGATGCCTAGGCATGTAAATTCTCCATAAGAGCATTTTTTGTCAGAAAATAATTTTTTCATTATTCTCAATAATAACCCGGTATATTATCCCAAGTTAAATTCTAACCTCTATTTTATATAGAAATACTGTGAATTAAAAAAAAACTATGTTAATAAAAGTTGTGTAGAATTGAAAGGCGCACAACTTAAAATTATTTTCAACTCTACTGGGTGCTACACAAAGAAGATATAACAAAAAATCATTTCAAAAGTATATCATTATTTAAGAAAATGTTATTTCATGTTATATCTACTTTGTGTAGCACCCAGTATAGTTGAAAATAGAGGTTCGAATTTAAATTGGGACACCCTGTATACCAGGACTTTTGAGTCTAGACGACACCCTTAATTAGCACATTCTGCACTTGCATTTGACTGTTTCACTGTTTGATGTGTGATCTGTGAATTTCTTCAACGTCAAGGTGCAAATAACTTGAACAGTTCCTCAGCAGTCAGCAAATACACCAAGAATGACCGATGTTTAATTTTAAGTCTTCATTTTTCTTCGCAACTCTTGACCACTGAATGTTAATGTATGACTCATGACTCTTGAATTTTCTGACGTTTTCATTAGACTTGCACATTTTTACATTTATTATCAACTCATTACCTTTAATAATAACGGCAAACAAATTGCCGGTTAGATGCTACATTCACAAACAAAGCAATTAAATTTTTAAGCCAGCTATAGAAAATTTGCTCTCGCCTGGATCGATTGTCGATTGGCGCGATTGTGCGCAATGAAACTGTACATTTGCGCCATGAGTTTGTGGCTTGATCACCGATGCAATCGATTTATCTTCGAGCGATGCGCTGAACAAACGAGTGTAACATGGTAATAACTGCGGAAGAGCAAGGTACAGCCGCAAAGAGTAAGAAATCAATGTGCTTCAACAGCCATGAACAGAAAAACACGCAAAAACGCAGATAATAAGTTGGAATCTTGGAATTAAGCTAAAATTAGGTTATGTTCAAGTAGCTTAAGTTACTTTAGGCAATCTTAGGTTAACATTAAGTTAGGTTATCTGTGATCTGCTTCTTTGCATGTCTTCGCAATCACGTCGAGATGACTTACATTCCATCGTACATTGTTTGCAGCATGTTTAGAATGATAAACTTTTACGATCGTAAATTTCCCGCGAGCCGAACAATTTCTTGCCCCCCAGAGAGCGATTACTCCTCGATTCCTCAAGTTTCGATCAGTGCGCACGTTCAATATTCAATTTTGCCAATACATGATAGTTGCGCATATGAAATGTGAAATCACGTTTCAAGGCGTAGGTAATAATTTCCTTCAGGCGGTAAAAGAGAGAATGATTCTGATTGGAATCAAATTTTTAAACTTTTTAAATCCTAGTTTTTACTTTAAATCGTAAAAATTGCGTTTACCTTGCTGATAATTTGTGTTCCTTGAAGGAATAAAACCATAAATCCTGCGAGTGGCGATATTGATAAATCCCAAAGCACTTCCAGTCACCAGGTCACCACAATACAACGTTACAAGCCAAAAACAATTTTTTAAAGTTTTTATTAGAATTGACAAAGTGCTTCCTTGTTGGTTGTTAGTGAATCCGCGCTGTGAATGAACGAACGAACGGACGCACGTTACCGTTTCGTCGTGCGCGCGCGAAACATGTAAAAGAGCGCGCCCGGTGTGCCGCGCCGAAGAACTCTTCAGCGACTCCTCCGAATCCTCCGCCTCGACGGTGTGTACGCACGCCGCATGGCGCGTCACGCTTACCTGACTGGGGACCCCCACCTGGATTTTTAAGTGAATCAAGCGCCGCGGATATGATTCAGCGTGGCGTGCGAGGAAAAAGCAAACGGTAACGCACCCGCAACACGAGGAGGACTAAAATTTACGCCAACTGCCTTTAAACACTAAACTGTAACTGTATTGCATGTTTATGCATCATAATACACAGCAATAGCTTTAGTTTTGGGTTAATGAAGGTTGGCTTGGCCAGAATTGTCATAACACTACTACTACTACTACTACTAGTGGTACGACTAGCAATTGGCGGCCATCGCCCGTCAATATTCATAAAATTGAGTTCACTTTTACTTGCTGCGTGTTTGTTGTGTTTGTAATGTCTGCTCATCAGCACGATATTTCCGATATTTCTGGTTCAGTTGGTTAAGATGTCTGCTCGCTTTGCTTTTTCAGTGCATGCGGTCGGCGGTTGGCGTGCGAAGCACACCGTCGCAGGCAGCGAAATGAAAAAGCGATTTCCGGCGTGACTAGGCGGTCCTGCAGGCCAAGAAGAAGGCGTTTAGCGTGGCACTGGAACTTATGCGCCTCATTAGACTCAATATGCTGAGTACCGAGTTGAATTGCATCTTGAATATATCTTGAGACTTGGTTGAACGATAAATTATGCATGGCTGAAGTTTATTTCTAATTGGCTTCAAGTTCAAGCGTTTTTGCATTACCTACATTACAAAAAATGGCGGATTTTTATTGAATTGTGAATTTACTCCTTTATTCCGAAAATTCGTCGGGCGCAAAAGTCGTGATGGTGCTTAACAACGCATAACTTATAAATTACTCTCGCTCCACGCATGGCGCACGAGTTTACTTGCAGGCGATGCCATAAAAATGTAAATTCGCACAGTTTCCATCGATGCTGCACGACCGAGGCGATCAAAACGCACGTGTACTACTCGTGTACCAAAAGCATTATATGGCTACCGAATGTTTGCATCGTCTTTGGCTGAAATGAAATGTGGCCCAAGCATTTCGAAGTTTTACTGCAACACCTTGTAGATTGGTACGACGGGACGAGTAAGGTATCTTCCGGGCGTGAAAGATTTGGCTACATCAATAACGCGTTATTTCTTCTTCTGGATATTACTTGAATCTTCGTTTCTTGGTCAGATGCGCGGAGGTAAAGTGTAGGTTCATCGTCTGCACCATTCTTCAAGCTGCGGCTGATTGTAGGTGTTTTCATTGCACCGCCAAGCGCTGAGGTCTTTCGCGGCGGTTATTTATTGAATATTTGCATGACCCAGAGATATCATGCAGCGGCAGGACGGACATGAAACATTTTATGTGATTATGTGATTATAATGAAGGTAATTGCAGGTAAGGCACTTTGAAAATTGATTCAAAAGTGCACCTATTGAAGAATTCTTCATATTTATGCGTTTTTGACCAGAAATCCAGGTCATGAGCAACATTGTCCGACTGCAAAGGGCACACGTGTAACAGGACCGATTCCAACATTTGTCATCACATACATTGTATTGAAATTACACCACAGCAAGCTTGTTCTTCTTCTTGTATGAAGAAAATCAAAGGTTAAGCTTTTTTCCGTATTTTTTGCAGACGTAGAAAGAAGCTATCGGGTATTATTATCTCTTTTATGGCCGACGCAATAAGCACTTATTTATTCGGCTTTATTTATGTCCGCGCTCACAAGACAAATAATACTCGAGTCATAACTTGCAATTGCCAATGTGCACAATGCAGATGGTGAGATGGCAATGCGAGAAACAATGCAAAGGAAGAAAACAGCCAGGAAGGAAAGCCAGCAGCGCATTATTATAAAAGTCAAGTTCACGACCTCAATTATTCAAATTATTGCCTTGTAAATTGCCCCCACGCTGAAAACACACATCCATGGATGACATATGCTCAAAAGCACCCAAAAGAAAGCAACTGTACTTCTTTTCAATAATAATCATTTAATAATTCATCATCGTAATAATAATAAAAACTGTAACATTTATCTACTACTTGCTTGATTTCTTTTCTACGTTATACAAACATACAAATTGTTTCCTCACTGTTGCGCGCTAATCACGACAGTGGTTCAAGATTCCACAGCGTTCACAGCGTTTTATCAGGATTGTTATCTACTGGTGTTTGCCTGCCATCTGCAATATTGTATCTGGTAATGAAAGAGATGCGAAAAACGCAAATCAAAGATGAGCACAAGCACACGAAGTGTGTAAACATTTGTAGTCAAAGGACAAAGTACATATTGAGATGCCTCGCGGGTCGCGTCGAAGTCGAACGTTTCTTCCTGCTGCAGTTTGCAGTGTTGTGAATCGATATAAATTAATAAACATAAGTTGTACGTACACATTCATAGAACAACAATAAAATTTTATACAAATGTCGACGCTTCAGTTCGGGAGCGATCGACGGAAAATGAAAATTGTTACAAAATAATACAGAGAAGCAAAGTTGTACAACGATTGCAATATTTATAGAAATATTGGTCCGATATATCATATAAAATACAGATGAGTACTGTTCGAATCTTTACGAAACGAAAATGTGTTGTTTTATAAAAAAAAACGATATTACAATGTTTTGCCTTCGATTTTCACTTGATCCATTTCAGTTTTCGTTTAATAATACAATAGTTAATAATATATTACTTTTGCGTGTATACTCTTTACGTAAAATCAGTTCCAATTCGTTCATTTCGTTCATCAACTGCGTCTAAATAAAAGCTATTCTCCGATTATCCAATTAATATGGCTTGATACATCGTCGCTATCATGCTCGACATCATAATAATGTTGATTATTAATCGTTAAGTTTGAGACAACAATTGATTCAGCTACCGTTGAAAATGTATCTAAAAAGCTTTGCCGTTTTGTAAATATGAGCAAAAGACATCTCACATCGCATCACTCATTTCCATTTATAAATCTTACATTAGACTCACGACTCACTGCATAATCAACATCTTCATCAATTCAATCATGAATCATTCAAGTTTTATTTTATAAGACCGCATACAATTACTGTCGTCGGCTGCCATTGGAGATGACTCGTTCGCGACTATCGTCGCGATTTACCGAATTCCTCCTGGGTGGCGAGTTGCCAGCGCCGATTTTGTTCTTTCGCGAGCGTTTGAATTTCGCAATATCCTCGCCGAAGACATCGCCGGTGCGAAGCGCCGAGATTAAATCGTCGAATTCGCCCTTGGCGTCGTTGCTCTCACCGTTGGAGCCGTTTTTCAGTCCGATTGTCTTGCTGATCGTTGAGAGGATGCCTTCGCGACTGTGTTTGCGCTCGAGGGTGAGCTTTTTCAGGTCGGCTTCCTGTTTGGCACGCTTCTCTTCCTCCTCTTGACGCTTGCGCATGTTCTCGTTGTCTTGGCGTGCCTCCTGGAAGGTGGTGAGGAAACTGTCGAAGATGCCGAAGAATTCGTCGGGTTGGATTTGGCTTGGGTCTTCGCCAAATAGGCGCACAGCACGCTCAAAACGGGTCTGCAAATAGAGCACATTTAAGAAGAATGATTTTTAAGGAGTTTTTTAGGATCTACCTTCATATCTTGATATTGATCTTCAATTTCGGCCAATCTACAGGTGGCGGTGGCTTGGAACTCGCGCATCACCGGTACAAACTTATCATTCGCCAATGGGCTCTGGGCACGGTGGAATTCGATTTCTTTGGCCACATCTTTCAGCCCAGCGCGTAGCTGCGCCATGTCTTTGTTCAATTCGCCCAGGGACACCTTTGCAGCATCTCGGACATGTGGCAAGTCTTCATCCATTCTTAAAATGTCTTTGAACTAAAAGGACATCATTAAACCTCCATCTCCAAGTTCATATAACAAGTTACCTTCTTCTCCAATATTTGTACTAAATAATGCAACAAAGTAGTGCCCTTTGCAGCACTTGACTTGGTATCAGCTAACCGATTCAGAGACGCCAACCTGAACCCAGATGCGTTGCCTCTAGCACCTCGATTCATGTAGTTACCAAGCGCCAGAACAATCTCCAACAATCTCCGCAAACGCCTGGACCTGGACACCTCCCTAGATGCTTCCATCACGTTGGCGATCCGTGGTATTACCTCGTTGACATTGATCGCAAAGCGTTTCTTGTAGTGCAAACTTCTGAGGCGTTGCTCGTAGTGAGGAACCTTGGAAATTTCGTACAGGAAACGATCTGCGCGCGCCAGAGAATCAATTTCGTCACTATGTTCCTCCAACAGGGCGCATTCCTCAGGTGACGGAGTGAATTTCAAGAGCTGCTCCACCATATCCATCGGCAGTTGCTCCTTGCTGTCCATACTAAGAATAGCTTTGGTAATATCTTCATCTGACATCTTGAGCTTGGACAAGAGAATGGTGCAGTTCTGCGCACGTCGACCGTCGATCACCGACAGGACTTTGGTCTTTTTCGCAGAACCCAACTGTCGAAGGTCTTCGATGGAACCTTCATTCTAAAACCAAGATAGAAACCATTAAAATCACAAGAAACTTTATAACGGAGGAAGTACTTACAGCAACACCATTCTTCTGATAAGCACAGAATAATTTGTCAATGTTATCCAACTCCATCGCATTGTACAGCTTGGTATCATCCAATTCACTCCAAATGGTGCCATTGACTTTGGCATCCGGTAACTTGGACCAATTGAACGATTTCAGTGGATTGGCGGGTTGCGGCACGTTCTTTTTGGGCATCTCCATTCGAAGGGGAGCTGGCGGCGCCATTGGGGCGCAAGGTGGTGGTGGTGGGCCGGGGGCTGGTGGTGGAGGTGGTGCCAATGGTGGTGGTGGCGGTGGGGCAGCCTTAAAGTCGTCATTCGATTCCAGGTTCTTCAATCCGATCACTTTGGCATCGTCCGGGATGTTTCCTGAGCTGACGAGACGTTCCAACCGATGTCGTTCGCCTCGCTCACAGTTCACCTGACGCTCCAGCTCGGCAGCTCGATATTCAATCTCAGACAGTCTCTGCCGAGTCTCAATATGTGTCGACGTCTCCTTCTCCAGGCGTTCTTTGATTCGCAGCAAGCTGGTTTCAAAGTCCTCTTTCTCCTGGGTTCGTTGATCCAACTCCTGCTCCTTCTTAGCTAGCCTTACAGACATGTCGGTGTTCTCTTTCTCGAGCTCATCGGCCTTCTTCCTGGCTGCGACGAGTTCCTCCTCCTTGGCTAGCAAGTGTACAATCTCCTTCACATTGATCTGAATGGGTGAGACATCAGGATCAGCGACCTTCTTCTTCCCCTCGACGATTTCATTCTGCTGCAGGACAATCTGCTGCACAATGCGATCGAAGAGCATCCAATATTGTCCATCTGTACCGCCAGATAAGTGCAGGCAATGTGTCAGGAGTGATAGCAAATGTGGATAGGCCGGGGTGTGACTCAACTTCCGTCGTATCAAATCAAACATGGCCGAGGCGCTCTTGGTGTCAATATGCTCCTGGTCAAACTTCTTCGCCAGCTCCTTCTCGTCATCGTTGCGCACCATTTCGAAGAAGTCCAAATGCCGATCCAGCGTTTCATTCTCATGACGTCGAAGCTTATCGATAATCGGTTGAATGCCAAGCATCAGAAACTCGTAGCGCAGATGCAGACGAAACTCGAGATTCTCTTGCCCTTGGCCATAGTTGAGCACAGCGTTGATGAAGGACATGATCGCTGTCTTGAGATTCACCTCATCGCGATACACGCCGGTCGATCGGTCCAAGTCATTGATGATGCCTTGGAAACGCGTCCGTTCAAATGCGTACTTCTGATAGTGCAGCATTGCATCCAGGACCTTTTTATGTCCTCCAGAAACCAAGCAAACAGCGCCGAGAATTTCCAATGCGGCGATTTTGGTTTTAATGTTTTCCGTGCTCAACGACTGAGCGATGGTGTTAATACTTGTGGGGTGAGCAAGAACGTGAGCTCGACCAGTCTACAAAATAAAATATTGTTATGTGCAAATGTTGAATGCAAAAGGAATCCAAACTCACGGAATTGTTCATGAGGGCTTTGACACAACCAATAATACTCGTGTGCAATGAACTCTGCGCGGTGTAATACTCCATTTTCTCCAGAAAGTCCAACAACGCTGGGAGACCATCCAATTCGATGAATTTTATCACAAAACTGTGTGTGGACGTACGCAGTGCAGTCTTCAAACCGTCGATTTGCTTCGTTCGCGTGCGAATCTCTTCGTCCGTGTTTACTTCGGGATAGTCCAGCTGCAAAACCACACCAAAACATCAGAGGACAACAGAAACAGTTTGGCACATAATTACAGTTGCTAATGTCTGCAGTCTTTCGATATAGTGTTCGGGTCCTTGAGCCAAGTCGACGCTGTCCTCGCCGCCCTTCCTTGAGCAATAGATCTGCCATTTCTTCTGCGAGGGTAGGCTCAGCATAGCCGCCTTGTTCGGTGCCGTCAAGTCAAGTTCCTCCTAAAATCAAACAAAGACAAAGCACATTAATCATCCGCACAATCCACAAATCCACCATGAAACAAAGACATTAGAAATCAATCCAACTAATAGACTTGTCGACGGTAAAAACTGCGGGGAATGTTTGTAACGCAGGCATTCCGTAAATATATGTGGGTGACCAGGTGGAAAAGCTGAGGAAAAATGCGGAAATACATCGTAAAACTCGCAGAATAAGCGTTGGAAAGCCATTACACAAAACAGTTAATCAGGCATTCCTTAATTGGCTTCCATAGGTATATTAATCGCAGCTATACCAACATGTCGGGATTTAGTTGCACATTGCATTCAAGTGTGATTTGACGATTTGCAAATGCAATTACTGGGTAATTGAAACGGCAGTTTTGCGAACACCAAAGATTTAACTCACAAAACGCATCAGAATCACACAAACATTCTTTAAATGACTTAAACGGTTAAGTAATGTGTTGTTAAACAATAGTAGAAAGCCATTAAAAGATGTATTTTGTGTCAATTGGAATTATTTGTCTCACCAGTCACACCAGTCATACGTTTCACACGTTTTACTAATATTATAGGTGTTTACGAATAGAAATTTTAAAATTTCGCTTTTTCTTTGATTGTTTGTTTGGTTTTTGGTGTTCGGATGGCATTTCATCGAGCGTGCATCGTTTATAATCGATTTTTAATGATGGCTGGATATTGACACCACGCCGGCCATTTTATGACAGCATCCTGACGGTGAGAGTGACCGTAATGGCGTCACAAGGCGCTGCGGGACGCCGATTGCGAATCGCAGATCGGCAAATCGTTTTTACAATCATTTACCATCGCCTTGACATACAGATACCAGCGCATTCACAATTCGCATTGCGAGATTCAGAGCCCATCAACGCGTATTAAATTGAACGTCTGCACTTTGTATTCATCTCGAAGACTCGACTCCAAAGCTTTCATGCAGTACAGTGTACAGTTATTCTTATTCGCAATGCATTCATGTGTGTCCAGAGACCCATGGAGGGCATTTATGCGTTCGAGCATTGGCGCATTCTTCACTTTTCCGTCTGTCGAGCACAACCAGCGATTCCAGCAATCAGTCGACGGCTTCAGTTTTTGCATCTCTTTTGTCGG
>JARJDQ010004824.1:0-10154 GCA_030264215.1 Geostiba sp. GC000077 | reverse complement strand
GTCAGCGTTCTGTAATTTATGATGGTCTCTGGTGATTTTTTATTCGGGAGCCTCGCTGTGCTTGAGTGCACTTTGCATAGCTCAACTGTGCCTCAGCATCCGACACCTCGACACCCAGATACTCGTTGGACGTCACCAAGCAGATGAAAAAGAGGGTGCAGTTCCCGCACACTTCCTTTTAAAATATTCCGGCTAGACAGACAGCGAAGCACGCTAACTTTTCGCATACTCTTCAAACTCCTTCACTTCTTCACACTTTGCTCAGGAAATAACTAAAATTACAGAATCAGCAAATTGCTTTCTGATAAGGTGACTTTGCACAAAATGTTCTTTACATAAAAATTAAAACACCATTGCTAATTCAGCGAATATTTTAGTTCTCCTGCTCCGATAATTGGAAGCGAGTTAGAGAGTTTCAGCTTAGTCGGATGGGAGAGCATTTAATGGCATTAAGTACCCGCAGCAAATTTGATTAGTTCTAGTTCATTTGACAACCGCCCCCGTCTAGTATACGCGCATGCCACTCGTCCTTAACATGCCGCATATGCACAGCGTTAACAAATCGAAAAGGCTACCGAACTCAACCAAACATCCAGCTAAACTACACTAAGTTTTCTAATGCAAATTACCCGCATACATAATTTAGTTACACTTTATGTTGCTGACAGTTACCAATCAAAAACACTCTTGAAATAAAGCCGGTGGGAACATTTTTATAGGATTTAAGCTATTTGGTGTGCTTTTTGGGGTGTTTATGTACTTGGTACTCGTACTCTTTGTCCTATGTGACATTTTTTGCTATAAAATAAAAATGTAATAAGTGCCATTCGCTTTTAGTACGGTCGTTGAACAAATGTGTTGAGTGAGATGAAGCCGAAATGAACGACATTAGAAAATATCTGGGTCGGGTGGCCTTGCAAAGAAGTGCGTTCTATCCTGTCCCCTATCCGGGAAACTTTATCCACTACACGGTTACTATTATAATGCTACGTTCCATGGACGTTACTACCGTCTAATAACGCGCGAAACACTCTTCTTCCATTTTCTTCACCCCTTGTCTTTTTCTCGTTTTGTGGCTTTTTCTTCCTCGATAAAAGTATTATATTACTTCCCTTAGAAAGTGTAATTGGCCAAGCACTGTCCATCTGTGAACAACAATTATTACCAATTTATTTTTCCACGTTTTTTCCCATAAAATTTTAACGACGCCATTGAGCATTGTAAAGACGAAAAATTACCAAGTTTCTCTTGATAAAACTAGTCAAGTTTCGACGATGACAAAGTGGGACTGGAAGTGTAAGTGGGGGCAGTAAAGTGACTGGCAGGAGGATGACTGCATAAAATACAAAAAGTTAATGAAAGATGGAATGAACTTTGGCGCTAGTTCTTTGCCCGCACGCTTTTTGAATGCACCGCTGGAAAAGTTGGCAATGCAGAAGAACAAGACTCAAAGGAAACGAAAATAAAACAAATTTGATTAACGTCCCGAGCTTTTGGTGGGTCCATTGTGCGCGTGCGTTCGCCTCAATAAAAGCGCAGGTTTTTTCCTCAGCGCCAAAAATTTTACGATCCTCGGGCGTTCCTCGTTCGGCGTTTTTAATTTTGGAAGCGCGGTCCTCGATCTCCCGCTTGTTTTTAACGGCTTAGATAATTTTTACGACCCCCTGAAGGGTGTCACACGGCTCATCCTGCAAAAACTGTGTCTTTGGATGAACTGGTTGTTTCAACATTTTATCTATGGATAATAAAATTTGACTTTCCATCGAACATAAAAAGAATGAGAATTCGTTCTTTTCAATTTGGGATTTTCTCTCATTCCGTTGGTGTTTTTAAATCCTTTTTTCTTTGTGCGCCTGTGTTTGCGAAGGCTGGCAGACTGATCCCGCATCCCTCTGATTTTATGGCTTAATATTGTTCGCACTGTGCGTTTGTCGTGCGCGGAGGGCAAAAATATTCGAATAAATCATTGAAAAGCGCAGCGAGAGTTCGGGGAATGAAATTGGGATTGAGATCGTTCTTTGTGCGCGCCATGGGGAATGCAATAACGAGGGCGAGCGAGACGCAGCAGGACCAGAGGTCAAACGCAGGCGGCGACGGTGGAGGCGGCAGCAGCCGAGGAGAAAGAAAGCGAGCGGAAGGGAGATAATGGAAGGAAGTTTATGTCGCGCGCGCTGCGCGATGAAAACGCCGATTTCAAAAGGCATCAAAATATCACAAGGATTTTTGTCCACTCGAATGGCATAAGGACGATTTAGTGCAATAATTGGGGATTTTCCTTTTTTTCTGTTCATATGCTTCGATGGGTATTTCACTAAATACATTTCGAGATAGGATTTACATCAATTTGTCATTGGTTTTGCAGGATGTGCAAAAACACAGACAGAAATGGCGGAATTATTAATTGCTGGTAAACAGGATGTGAGCACAGGAACCGACATGGCGTGGACACGCAACGCTTAATAATTGAATAATAAAACCGTCATAATAGTTGGGGCACATAAAGTTCCGCTTTTTGCGAGCCAAACTGCCAAAACTTCCACGTTCAAAACAAAGTTTATGCGGCAATTCACGTATCAACAGATAAAAACCCACGGGCAGGTATCTTCTTGGCAAATTTTGATTTTTTTACTGGAATCATTTATAGCACTCAATGTGATGAGTAAAAAGTTCATTCGGATGTGTTTCATGTTCAATGTTCAATGTAACATGTAACATGCTCATGTTCAAGTTAAAATCTCGTTGACCCCAGTGCGCACCAAAACTCCGGTTGTGAGCTTTCGAGGTCGACCATTCTCGGTCGGGTTGTGCGCGTCCATTTCACGAATGGCCACCCGGACGCGGTTCAAAGGTCCTCGCCGCCGCGCGCTGTAAAACCTAAACGTTTAGAAAAGTTTTTTATCGAAACGAAGAGCGGACGTGTCGTTCGGCGATCTTCAACCGTTTCCAGCCGAACCGCGCGCTTTTTGCACGTCAGGATAAGGCCCGAACGACTGGCCTGTCGTATAAATGCCATGGCTTGAAACAGAACCAAGTCACTTGCATACAGGCTCATGACCAACCCCTAATTGATTTAAGCGTTTGCTCTCCGAGCAAAACATTAATTACTCAACTATTTGCTAACGATTTTCTTTGTGCGCGTGTGTGAGTTTTTGCCCGTGGAAACAAATTTGATTTAATTGCCTCCCCTTTGAGCACAATGTTTGTTTTATAGAATATAGAGTTTTTATCAACGCGAAATATTATATTTTGACGCATTCCACCACACCCTGCTAGCAATTTACGAACGTGGGAGATTTATTCGACAGCACTTTAATTATTACCATCATCCAGATTAAATTGTCAGTTGGCAATCAAAAATAAAACGTCTGTACGCATAAAGTACATTATATTCATGAATTTTTGGATGAAAGTGATCGATTTTTTCAGAGATTAAAATTTTGAGCGTTGCTATCAATATTGATATCGTCAATTATTAAATACTTTCAAGTGCTCGGCCGATTAAAATTCATACGTTTGATTTATGCACGTGCATGCCATGGATAAAAAAAGCGTTAATGAGTTTTGCTCTCAAAATCTGCTGACTTGTATGAAAACGAGTTTATATTGCTAGAGTGAATTACCGCAAATTAATAGTGAAATAGTAAACTGTGTTTTTCGCCTGTTCGGGGATGCGGATCGGATCGCAAATGCTGGGTAACGGAAAACCGCTGATTCTGCAGGTCAGCGCTGGAGGCGATTTTTTAACCCTTCCAAAAAGACCTTTTACATTGCCGCCACTGAAAAAGTTGGATAATTTATGACGTGTTAGGAAAACAAATTCAAATTGATTAACTTGTAGCTCATTCCGTCGCGCTCTTGCTTTCCACATTACGTCATGCAGCACGTTTTATATTAAAGTTAACTTCATGTTTAAAAAGTGGTTAAATTCCAGGTGACACTGCACGTGACTGTAATAGTCGAGGAAAGTGAGCATCCGAGTGTGTTTAAGTCGCAGTTGCACAGTTGGTGAAACGTACAATCTGCACCGGCAATCTTAATTGTATGCCTTGGCACGGGTGGATGGTGGAGGCGCCGGGCGAAAAAGACATAAGCATACGGCAACTACACACAAGGAACGGCGAAAAGATAAATGGAGTTTATCTCATAAATGCAGTAGGTCGTAAATTCGGTGTCATCTTGACTAAAGTAAATTACTATGGAGATTAAGCATTGCACAGACGCGAGCATGATAAATCATGGCCGCGACGAAATTATGTAGAGATTTGTGGTTGGCGCGCGGTGGAACTGAAATTTTGTGTGTTCCTTCGTTCCTTGCCAACAAAGCTCTAAAAAACAATCAGATCAGATATTTATAGAGATGATTAAATGTTACGCAGAAGGAGCAAATAGCCTGTATTCTCTATTTTCGAAAGTGTTGAAATTCCAGTCGCATTTCAACGCCTTGGGTTTGCTCACCGGGCCACTTCACACATTGTGCTGTGATGAGTGGGGGAGTGGGGGGCGGTGGCCAAGTGCACTCCACACAGCGCGCTCCTCTTCAAGGAAGCAAAGATTCCGCGCGTTCGTCTGGACACTGCGCTTTAATTATAAACCGCAATGCCCCTCTTAAATTCCACTTGCGCGTTCTCATAAGTTCTGCTCCCTCTGACTGCTGCGCCGCACGCTGCTGCTGCTGCTAAAGTTCACTGCGGCGTGCGGCGGCGTTGCTAACTGCTAACTGATGAGCACCTAGCTCACCGGCTCGACTCAGGACGCTGGGCGCTGGACTTGTTTGTTTGTTAGTTACGGAAGACGAGAGCGAAGATAAACAGTCGGATAACTGCAAACTGGAAGAGTAAACACGCAAGGATTCACGCTACGTCGACCACCGCCCGGGTGGGATGTATGCGGTGTGGTGCTGGCCGTGGTAACAAGAGGTCAATAATGCTTCCGTCCGCGCCGCTTGCGCTTCTTTGCCCCCTGCTATCACGGCGGGCGTCCAAGGTGGTCGAGCTTCGTGTGATATAACCCGGAAAACCGTATGTTGCGCTGCGCACCGCTTTCTTTTCCTTTTGCGTTTTCTTCGCCACGCGCGTGCGAAAACCTGCGGGAAGTGCGCGCCATTTCACGAATGGACCCCCAAGCATTCGCAAATGGTGCGTGCGAAATGCTTTCAGGCCTCGGCGCATAACACTACGCTTTGATCTTCAACAGAGTGTTGCGAAAACACACATTTTTGCACACACCTTAAAATCACGCATTTGCACAAATTAAATCCATTCCAAAAGTTTAATTTAAAATTAAGTGTACAATACGTAACCAACAGCAATTTTATTATTTATTGAAATTATGTTGAGTAAGATATAATTTCTCTAAACACACTATGAAAAATCTTGAGGGTTTTTATGCCCTGTCAATTTATCCCTGTTGTTCGCACACTTTTATGGTTTATGCACCATTCCCCAAGGGTCGAATAAAAGAGTATGACGCTCATCGTGCACAAAAATTTTAATATTGCTCAAACTTTTGCTCAATACAATTTAGATAATTGAAGTATTGTGATATCCTGCTGTAAGCTCGATCCATGGAGGATGTGGAATCTTAATCTACTTTATACCATCTCTGCTTGGCCTGCCGGGGCTTCTTGGTTTACCGTATGAAGAGGACAAAAGTGCGAGATTTACGACCGTCTCCGATATCGCCAGCACTGATCCATGCAGGCAGAAAATACGCGATAAAACCGCAGTCCCTTTCCCAAGAGAGTGAATTATGTGCCAGCCTCCCGAATGCGCCAATACCAATAATCTTAATATCAAGATTCTGCATTAATTACACACGGCTTCAATTTCAAGCCGTGTAGCCGTGTATTTTATCGCCATGATTCATTATACAGAGGAAAAATTTCGCGATGCGCCCGAGGTCAAGCCCAGGTCAAGCGCTGAAAAATGAAGCGCGCGTGGAGGCGCCGGGATCGAATGTTGCAAATATACATCATTGTGCGTCTGGGACTCAGGACGTTGTTGATTTATGGACGGGGCGCGGTGTCGGTCGAGGCGTTAACAAAGACATTAATAATACGTGCGGCGAATTCGAAATGTGAGACGAAAAACGATCAATTACGATGATATCCAACATGCTGGGCGTCAAACGCCAAGTGTCGAGTGATCGTCCTCCTAATTGTGAATATTTTCGCGTCGAAGAAATAAAAAAAAAGAAACGTTTCCGAGAGTGATGGGACTGATTAATAGATGGTCAAATATTTCCATTTATCAGAATTAAAGATAGAGATCAGACCTGAGCGGACTTGATCAATGATTGGTGATTGGTGATTGGTGATTGGTGATTGGTGATTGCTATCGGGTTAAAACTTCGCATTACGTTAAGCGCCGGTGTAGACCCACGATCCACTCAACCCTGGCGAAGGGTCGGTATTTTGGGGGTGCGGAGCAGACTAGACGGTTTTCGCTTCAAAGCAATGCACACGCATTGCGTTAATTTTCGCAGCGCGCTCCCAAAGTTCGGTTGAATTCTTCTGCCGACTGGCAGTCGAATGCCATTAGAATCAAATCATTAATCTCGTCCGGGTGGCCCTCACGGCCCCTACTGCGGATCAGTCCCGGACTCGTCGGAATCCAGCGATCCGCTGGGCATTGAGTGAGCGGCGGACAGCGCGCCGGGGAAAGATCGAGCGGGAGGAAAATTCAACCGCAAACCACCTTCTGCAACACACCCCTTGCCCACATTCACCAATACGAGCGCACAAATCATCACAGTGTACGACGGTCCGCTGGCGAACCGTTAATTAAATTCCGTTTGCTTTGTCGGAAATCTTAGGTTTATTTATACGATCATGACATGAACATGAGTCCACGAGGAGTCTTTCCGAAGGCTGAGGGATTGATGAATGAGGTCAGCCGCCTGACATGTTCTAAAATAAATCGACAGCCTTTAACCGACAACCTGAAGCCGAGCATATGCTCACGACGAAAGCTCTTAACTCACTTCAAACGCTGAGAACTGAGAACCAAAAATTTAAAAATGTTGGAGGTTGGAGTGAAAGTAAATACACACTATTTGAATAATAAAGTGCGTTTTTGAATTGAATTCATGAAAAGACCTTTAAGACCATTGAGGTCAAGAGTACATTATGATTAAATCCGTTTTTTGCACCCTTTCACATTCGCGCTTCAACGAATGATTTTGTCACATATATTTTTTATGCGCTTTAACTTTTTGCACCCTTCTCATTCTGAGTCCCCATTGCAGTTTTTTGTCCAACACGTTTTCGCCCCTTCTCAATAGCAAGTCCTTTTTACCCTCGCAGCGTCTTAATAAAAGCCTAGGATAATTTGTGCGTAGTGTAAACTGTCTGGAGCACGCACACTTCATAAGCTGGTGTCACAGTCAACAAATTTGAGTAAATATGCCGTAAAAACACCGTCGCCATCGCCTCCACCATCATTATGTCAAAGCCACGCAAAGAATGATTTTATTGCGCGCCGCATCCCCAAACAACATAAAACACAAATGTGCAAATATACAAATGCAAAGTTGAAGATGAAATGTGAGGAAAGTGAGCATTGAGCAAGAATGAATAATAAAATGATAAAATGCGCAAGGTATAAAAGACCAGGCCGTTAAAATTTTCTTAGCGACACTGCAAGGTGGAGAGCAAAATGATGTCTAAAAGTGAGAAAATGAGCTTTGAGTGTTTTCATCATTTCTCGAGAGCCAGCTCTCGCACAGTGGTTTTTACGACCCGTCCAGACTTCCAAAGGCAAACAATTTTTATTAGCAATTTAGCGCGCATAAGAACAACTTTTTCAAAGCTCATTAATAGCCTCTGAGTAAACACAAACGACAAAAACTAATCCGCACCAGTGTATGTAATTATATTCTATATTTAAATTAAGTACATACTCCACTCTGTGTTCTCTCTGCGGACTGCGAGATAAAATCCGAATCCGGCTGACTTTCGAAGGACTGCCCGGCGCCTCCACCGCATTACCACATGTGTATGAGAGAGTTATTTAGTTGTTGGCCCAGAGCACATCATGGCACGTATTTTTACGGAATGTACAAAGATAAGGGTGCTACATTTTTTTTGGTCGTGTGGCTGTGCTTTGCGGTCGGCTATACAAAGTGTTCGAGATGTGAGATAAAGCGAATATGCTTTATTTTGTAGCGCCTGCGGGTGTGATGACCACAGTTGGAAAATGTTGTCAAAAATATTAAATGCCACAATGTGTAGTCGAAATGACGCAACACAAAGGGATCTGACAAAATGTGCTTTTGCAGTATTGTAATCATTTATAAAAAGTCATTAAATATGTCGCATTGTGGTGATGATACGCTCTCTTTTAATCCGGCAACAAAATAAAAGTAGTATTGCAAAAATATTTTATTATAAATATTAAATATTCATAATAAAGCTTTTTAAGATTATGTCGATGTTGTTGGATTTATTGCTCTATTAAAAGTATGAAGAGAGTTTGCATGTTTAAAAAATGTTTAATTTTTTACCACCCTCTGGCAAATTTCGAGTTTTATAACAGTTTGAAGTGGCACTTTTATGTTCGCTTTTAAATTCACTTTTTTCCCTCGCTAACTCGGACATAATACACAAACGATGCCAATAGTGCGTCGTGACAAAATGGCCACACTCACGTTTTTGAACAGTCCTTTACCCATTCGACATTCCACATTCCACTTTCAACATTCAACCTACATTCAAAATTGTCGATTGCGTGTTACAAACGGCACGTGAGTTTTACTCGGACACGCAATCCTATCTATGAGGTGATTGCGATGCGATGGTGCGCGACAATGAGTCCAGCAATATAATTCAGTCATAATCCTGCTGGAAAAAAAAGGCTAAACAAAACGTAGCCGGCAAGGGGGGCAGAAACAAAAAAAAGTGTTTTTTATGCGTGCGAGTTTGACCTCTCTGCAGAGTTAATTGCTGTGCTGCGTAGAAAATATAATAAGGGGTTGCGAAAGTTTGCGAAGGCGTGGATTTATGCGCAACCATTAAATATTACGATGCAAAGTTGGGCGGCGGCGGCGCGAAGACGCGTCTCTGGCCGCATGGAAGGATAACGGACGTTTCGTCCGCGGCGCGCTCGAACGCGGAATAAACACAATAAATTAACGCATGGAGGCGTCGCGACGGATTGCCAGACGTATTTATCTTTGGGAACTTTCTTGGCTGGAATTATACCCTTGATATTCTTCAACGATTTATTTTCGCTCAAACACAAGATTTTAATATGCCTTTTATCTTGCACGAATTGTCAAATAGATAAACTCTACGTTGTACCGGCGCCTCCACCAATATGAATTTCCAAAGGGGCGGAGTATCAAATCGAGACATAACGAATGTTTTCTTCCTGTCTATTATCTATCATATTTTATTTCAAACATACAAAGATACAAACCTAAGTTTCATTTTTTTATGGTTCATCTAAGGCTGCACACAGAAAATGAGTTTATTCTCCATCGAATTTAGAATATAAAATGTTGGACAACTATGAGCCGTTTGACCTTGGTTTTCAAGATATCGCTTCTTTTAGGTTTTTTTTAATCAAAAAAGTTATATTTTCTACTAAACGCCCAATAACTCAAAAATGAGAACAAATACAAATCTGAAATAAGCATCGTTGGAACAAAAAATTCTTTTGAAAAAATAATTTGCGAATTTCAATGTGCAAAACTGATAACCTTTTTAAATATGAAATAATCGTGGTAACTATTCACATTTTATGCCCTTTCCAGTGATGCTATTGCATGTACAAAATGTTAACAAATTCGATACGTAATTAACAAATATATAACCAAAAACACATTCGCAAAATGAAAATGTTGGTGGAGGCGCCGAAAGATGAATTTATTTCTCTATTTGAAACTTTGAGCATTTTGCATATTTAGATCTTTCATAAAACAGAGCGAATCTAGAAATATTTGCAAACAATGAAAGCCTTTTCATGATGAGAGCTTGAATGAAATGAATACAAGATAAAGAGGACAAAGAACATTTCGAAACAGCACGGAACATGCAAAGAAAAGATTTATGACGTACTAGGTTCAGGTCGTCGTAACTATTTCCCGGTTTTATCAGCTTGGCTAAATTTGAGATTTTCCAGTCGAAATTCTAGGCAATAACCCTACACCTACAC